>JBBPLP010000287.1:0-29957 GCA_038089875.1 Fistulinella prunicolor
GGTCACTATCAATACTATCATATCACGCCATAGTGGTGTGATTATATGTCATATAAGATGACAAGAGTCTAGACCATGACAAAGATAGAAGGGTCTAGACTTACCTATGTAATTCCAGTCATATTAATGGTCTGGAACTTCTGACAGATTTAATCTAATCAATAGGGATGAAAGGTGAATATAAATGAATAAAGAAACATAAGTTTCAACAGTAAACATTTGTAGCAGCTTTTGTGCTGTGTGTGACGGTTGTCCACCATTTGATAAATAAGAGTAACGTTGCTATCCCCCATAGTGCACTAGGGGCGGTTCTGTGGTGCTTGTCAACCCAGCATGTAGGGATACACAATACATCTGGTCCCACAGTTTTTGTGATCACCGGTTAACATCACAACTGATTCCGGGCAGTATTCCTGTGTGCCGTAGCCATGCATATCCATTTCCTCCACGCATTCTATCTCCCTCTAATACACTCGTGTCATATCCTGAAGTAAGTCATCTTTACAAAAAGTGGCTGACTACTACTCCTCCTCTTCAGGACCTATCACTCCATACCTTCCCTCAGATCAGTCATGTTTAACCCCTCTGCATCTGCTCCCCATGACCAAACAATGGAGGCACTCATTGAAGCCCTCAAAACGGTCTTTGTTGACAGAAGGAACAATATTACCAAGAAGATTGCCAACCCAGGTGAGTGGGCAGGCAAATGCAAGGACTTCAGGCTCTGGTGGGCCAAGATCAAAGTATGGGTCGCCTCCCAAAAATGGCAGAACAATCGCACTCGTTGCATGGCAGTTTACACCTGCATGAAGGATAAGGCCGCGGGCTATGCCCAGGTCATGATTGAAAGGCACCTACGGGACAAAGAAGCTCCTATGCCCATAGGAGAGCTCACCACATTGGTTGAGCCAAAAAGAGACTTGGCATGGCCCACCTGGGATGCGCTTCAAGTTGCAATCAAAGATCACTTCCGCATCAATATCATGCAGCATGAGTTGCTACGCTGCCTTCAAGGCATGAAGCAAGGATCCCAACCAATCGACTCCTTTTTGGAAAATGGGAAATTTGTGCCTACAAAGCAGACGTAGAAGAAGGACACAAGATGGAGTTGCTCAAGAAGGCAGTAGACTACAAAATCTACTACAACTACAACTTGCATCAAAAGAAAGCTGACACAATCGAAGAGATGCATGCTGCATTCAGACAACTCGGCCACATCTTCAAACAGATGCAAGTAGAGACAGGTCGCCCTGCCAATTCAGGGTATTGTCCACCACCCTACCCCCCTCGTCAATACTCCCAAGGCCCCCTTCCTCCCACTCCAGGCAACTCCGCCCCTTGCTTCACTCCTACCGGCGTACAACCTGGTCGAGGAGCTCCAATGGATATCGGCACTGTCCAACCGGCCCGCCCAGACTCATGCCCTGCTTCATGTGTGGTCAAGTCGGCCATATCAGGCCTGACTGTCTCCAAAACCCCCGTCGCCACCTACAAGGGCAAACACAACATCACACTCAGACCTGAGTTTGCGAACAATGGTTCCAAGACCCTGTGATAGGGGCAATGGAGCAACATTGGGTGGAGACCCCCATTCCCAATGTGGTGCCTCCGGCCATAAATAATATCTATCCTCTGACTCCTTCCTACCCCAGCGTAGTGGATTATAATACTGCCAACGTTCAGCCCCCAACAACTCACCATCGGGCCACATATATGAACAAAGAGGCTGAGGCATATTGGAGAGACAAGCTGGCTGTTGAAGCCAAACACAAAGCTGCTGAGGCTTTAAAAGGACAATGATTGCTGATAAGAAGGGTGTCAGTGATCCAAAGGACCTTATGTTTTTTAATTCTTTTTCTCCTCTTACATCAACAGTTACGAACTATATAGATGTACCTGAACTTTCTTCTTTCCAGGGCCCAAGTTGCTCAACAGGAGATGGTGATTACACTGTCCGGGTAAGTGAGCATCTGGCACGTGACAATGCAAGGATGGCTGGTCAACTATCCATGACCTATGCACCATGTTGCATCAATGATGGTGTGAAAACAATTGTGAGGAATTACCCATCACATGGTGCTACTCCAACTCGCTGCCTAGATGCTGGGTTATCCCGAGTGAAACCTTATGGTGCTTTGGCACAGGGTGAAAGGGATATTAGCGGAGATGGCAACAATGGTGTGTCAATGCCGGTTGGAGCAGAGTCAAAAGAGCGCCTGGTATCTCGCTGCCTGCCACACCTGTCAGAGGATGAAGACCCTTATGTCACATCTCTTGATACTGTATTTTCTTGTGTACTATCTCCTCCTAATTCCATAAGGGAGTCTGCTAGCGGCTCAGCTCCGGAATCCAAAAATAGAGTGCTTAATTCCCTATTGTCTCATGGACTAAATAAATCTTCTTCTTGTATGGATGAAACCCCTTCAACTATTTTAAGACCACTCTCCGCTAACATTATTGGTTGAGGCGAGTTCAGCCCAATCATTCAATGCAAGTGCCCAGTAGACGGTATCTGGTGCATTCACAGTATCTGAGCCTTACTTGACTCTGGAGTGGTCAATACTTTCATAGACAATGTTTTCGTGAACACTCACTGTATTATGACTCGTAAACTTCCTTCGCCAGTATGAGTAATGAACGCTGACGGGACCGCAAGCTCCCATGGCAACATAACTCGGAAAGCTCTTTTCTTTATGGAGGTTCACAGACATTATGAAGCAGTAGAAGCCTTCATTACCGATTTGGGTACCCACAACATCATTTTAGGGTACAGCTGTTACGCATTACGCTCCACTTTAACCTAACTTTCCTAAACCTAATCATTTTCCACACCTAACCTTACCTTTTCAAGGTCACATGACTTAGCCCCTGTCCAATCACCTGACACAAATCACGTGACTTAGTCCAGACCCAGATCATGTGACTGGTCTAGACTATTATCTCTTATCTCTTATCTATGACATCATATCTTATGTACTTAATCTCCATTCCTTCTCTTCTTTCATATTACCATGTATAGTAGTACACAGCATGGTCTGTGCACACACCATTGTAATATATAAACCCGTCTGCCCAAGCTGGATTCCCTCCAGTCTTGGCCATTCAGTTCTTAGCTCTCTTTGCTCTCAGCATAAGGGTATTGAGCTCATCAGGTCCCGCCTCCTCTCCTCATCATCTCCATCGCCTTGCTCGTTGTTAGCTTGTGAACGGTCCGCCATCGGTGCCAAACCCTTCTTTCATTGAGGGCGTAACAACAACTGGTTTTATCGTCATAACCCCAAAATCGATTGGGTCAAAAAGGAACTAGAATTTGGATGATGTACATACTTCCTATTGTAAAGCAATTGCAGAATCGTTGGACACTTACTCCATGGACATGCTTCATTTATGGGCTCTGGAGCCCGAATTACGTAATAAGATGCCTCAGGCCTTTCATGATATTTTAGAAGTATTTTCGGAGCAATCTGCAGCCTGAATGCCAGAGTGAAAACCTTGGGATCATGCCATAGATCTCAAGCCAGACTTCATTCCGCATAAGGGTCATGTTATTCCCCTTTCTGTTAGGACATGGATGAATTACATACTTATTTATCTAAAGAACTAGACAAGGGTTATATACATCCTTCTAAGTCACCACAAACGGCGCCTGTCTTTTATATTCCAAAGAAGACAGGGGACAAAAGACTTATAATGGACTATCGTTATCTAAACGAAGGAACCATCAAGAACGGTTATCCTCTTCCTCTCATTTCTTCTTTGGTCGACCGTCTCAAAGGTGCCAATCTATTTACGGCTCTTGATCTTCAATGGGGATACAATAACATATGCATCAAAGAAGGCGATGAATGGAAAGCAGCCTTCATTACCCCCATTGGCGCTTATGAGCCTGTTGTCATGTATTTTGGCCTCTGTAACTCCCCGGCCACATTCCAGAACATGATAAACAATATATTTAACAACTGTTATGCCGTCGTTATTATTTATCTCAACGACATCCTAATCTTCTCAAAAAATAAAAACAAAAAACAACATGAGGCACTGGTTCATGAAGTTCTCGAACCCCTACGAGACAATGATCTTTTCTGCAAGCCAGAGAAGTGTATGTTCACTGCAGAAAAAGTGGACTTTTTGGAAATGCAAGTATTGAAGGCAGGAGTAGAGATCCAGGAAAAGAAGATGAAAGCAATATTGGATTGGCTGGCACCTATGTAGCTCAAACAATTGCAAGCCTTCCTTGGACTCTGTAATTACTACAGCAAGTTCATAGAAAACTTCGCACACATGGCTCATCCCCTCAACGACTTAATGAAAAAAGACACACCATTCACATGGGGTCCAACACAACAAAACACATTTGATATGCTCAAAGAAATATTTACCACCACCCCCCTTCTGGCTTATCCAGATCAAAAGAAGGAAATGCATGTAGAAACCGACACTTCGGATATACCCACTGGTGCAGTATTATCTATTAAATGTGATGACAATAATTGGAGGCCTTGTGCCTTCTATTCACACTCCCTTGACTCTCATGAATGTAACTATCCTATCTATGACAAAGAACTCTTGGCCATCATCTGTGCCCTACAAGAATGGCATCACTATCTTGTGGAAAGAGAATGCTTCAAGGTTTGGACCGACCATAAGAACCTGGAGTTCTGGAAAAAGCCACAAGACCTCTCTCAACGACAAGCACAATGGTATGTATGCATTTATACAAGATTTTAATGCCGTATTTGTCTATAAACCCGGAAGTTCCAATGGTAGAGCTGATGCCTTATCCCGTCACCCTGATCATGGCGATGCAGCAGAAGATATTAATAAAGGTGTCACGGCACTTCCTGAACATTTATTTATAAACAATGTTTCACTTTCCTCTTCTTTCATTGATAAAGTAATAAAAGAATCACAAAAAATGTCAAAAGAAGACTTCGGCGACTTTTCCTATTCCTATGATGACAAAGTCTTCATTAACAAAAACAAAAAAATATTTGTACTGATTCATTATGCATCAAACTATTAACTTTATATCACAATTCCCCAATTGGGGGTCATGCAGGAGAAACTCAGACTTATCGACTGCTAGTTAGATACTTTTCTTGGCCTGGTGTCAAATCCTTTGTAGCTAATTATGTAAAAAGCTGTCAAGGTTACACCCTCATGAAGGAGACCACTAAGGCACCCGCTGGCAAGCTTATTCCCCTTCCCATTTCCAATTGCTCCTGATGCGATATTTCTGTCAATTTCGTCACTGGACTCCCTATATCTAATTTACACGATGCTATTTGTGTCATCATTGATCAATTCTCAAAAGAAGTTGTTTATGTACCCTGCTCCACTTCAATTTCATTCCTTGGACTAGCTGAGCTCTTTGATGACGATGTCTGGTGCATTCATGGCCTTCCCTCGACCATAGTATCAGATTGAAGCCCCCAATTTGTGTCTGAATTCACGACACAGCTTTGCAAACTTCTTGGCATCACTCAGAAGATAAGCACTGCCTACCACCCGCAAATGGACAGACAAACCAAGCGCATAAATTGCAAAATGGAGATGTACTTACTGTATGTACATTTGTGGCAAAGAAGCAAGAAGAATGGGCAAACTGGGTCAAAATTGCCCAATTTCATCACAATAACTCCTTATCTTCAGCCACCATAACAATCCCATTTGCCATCACAAGGAATTATTTCCCGCACCTCGGATTTGAAGGCACATCTTCCTCACTTGCTGGCTCATTCACAAAAAAAGCTGGCAAAGCCCATACAGAAGTATGTGAAGCACTTGAACGTACCCATGATTGAATAATCCACACATCAGATAAAAAGAGATCCATTGCACCAGGGTACAATGAGAATGATCAAGTATGGCTTTCCACAGAAAACCTTAAACTCCCATACACGGCCTGCAAACTCACACAAAAATGGATTGGCCCTTATAAAGTCAAATGCATGTTACCAAATGCAGTCAAGTTACACCTCCCCTTGAATCTTCGGATTCATCCAACAGTCAACATATCACGCGTTAAACCTTACTGTGATATACTTCCTGAGCAACCACTCTTATGCCCTGATCCGGCCATCATCACCAAGGATTGACAGGAAGAATATGAAGTTGACTTCATAGCAGCCTCCCGGCTGAAACAGGGGAAATTGGAGTATTTGGTGCATTGGAAAGGCTGGGATGAAATGGATTCCATGTGGGAACCAGCAGCTAATTTAGCCAACTCAAAGGACACCATTAACAATTATCACCATACCCACCCTTCCACCCCACGCCCTGTCCGAGGTCTTTCAGATGCCAACTTTTATTCTCTATTCTACAATGTGGGCCTTCATCACGGTACCAACTTTCAAGCGACTCGTCTGGAAAACGAGTCTTAAGGGGGGGGATGTGTAACACACTATGCTCCACCTAAACTTAACTTTCCTAAACCTAATTATTTTCTACACCTAACCCTATCTTTTGAGGTTACATGACTTCACCCCTGTCCGATCACATGACAGAAGATCACGTGACTGGTCTAGACTCTTATCTCTTATCTATGACATCATACCTCATGTACTTAATCTCTGCTCCTCCTCTTCTTTCATATTACCATGTATAGTAGTACACAGCATGGTCTATGCGCACACCGTTGCAATATATAAACCCGTCTGCTCAAGCTGGATTCCCTCCAGTCTTGACCATTTGGTTCTTAGCCCTCTTTGTTTGCACATAAGGGTATTGAGCTCGTCAGGTCCTGCCTCCTCCCTCATCATCTCCTCTGCCTTGCTCATCGTAAGCTTGTGAACGGTCTGCCATCGATGCCCAACCCTTAACTTCATTGAGGGCATAACAGTCCCCTCTGGTCCTCGCTTCTCTAAGTCCTTGTTGTACTTCTGAGTCAATGCTTCCTTGAACACCTTTGAATGACGACTCCTATTGTCATAATTTTTGAACAACTTGTTCCCCAAGTTGTATCCTTGACCCTAGCTGTCCTCTTCAGGGGCTAGTCATTGTGTGGCAACACCGCAATATCTTTGAAACATCGAAACCCTCAAGCAGCCTCTGGTTCTTATGCTAGCCAAGTGGTAAGCATAACAGGTTGTTTAGTTGGTCATTTCACTAGAACATGTTAAGGCTGGGTCAACTCCAGTCTAACTCCAACACTTATTGGAGCTGCGGACAAGTAGGACTTGGCTAGAGTGACTTGTAGTGGAGTGCTGTGCCCTTGACTTCTATCCTTGGGGTGTCCTAGTAGTATTTTGGAGTGTCAGAGAATGAGCAAGAAGGGAACTATGACAAGAAGAGGATTGGATTCAGAGCTGTCCTAAGATGATTACTGGCTAGAGTACAGTGGAGTATCTATGAACTATATATACATATAGAGGTGCAGACATAGCATTAGTAAGTCAGAGGAGTACTATGAGTAAGACAAAAGAAAAACATAAGCAGAACCAGAGAATGGTGACAAGAATGGATGGGAGGAAAGATAACCGGAGGTGGAGCTGTGCAAGCACAGGTACAAAATGTATCTACAAGCGAGAAACTAGTATATACAGAGAACAAGAGAATAATGTAACTGAAATGGAACAGAAGGCCAAAGTTGGAGGACAAAGTCCAGAGGTGTGGAAGTGAAGGATGGATGAAAGAGGATTGAAGATGGTTGGAGATGATGTCAGAGAACATCAGAGGTACATAACCAGGATTTCATGCATGTGACAGAATAAGACTACACAACCTCACTCATGCTCAGACGTTCCTGCACTTGCTAGGTATGCAGATAACCACCAAGCTCTTTACTAAGCTATGCTAGGCATTGCCCAAAGTCCCTGTCATTGATGATACCCTGACAGTCTCCTACCTCCCCTCAGGTCATGAAGAGCAAGAATAAGAATACCGCACTTGAGGTACACCAGGACCCATGTCAAGAATGAACCACTACAGTGTCTAGTGTCTATAGGTGGATCAAGGAGATCCTTACACAGTCTCTCCAGCTATTCAGAGGAACCAGTCCATATGAAAAAGGAAGTGAGAGAACCATTAGTGTCCACCCCATCATTAATAGAAGGTTGAGGATACACCATCATTGACAAGATCTTGAGAGAGATATTAGGAGGAATCCCAGGGCATATTGCTTTACCCTTTCTGAACCAAGAGTTTGCAGAATTATACAGGGAGGCAACAGACAAGAATCAGATGTGGATCGCCATATATATTAGAAGAAAGGGAGCTCATGCCAACCTCTGACTTCAATCCAAACAACCTCCCTCTCCTAGTTTACCCTCCCACACACACCCCCTCTCCCCAGTACAATCTGGGTTACCAGACCAGACTATCTTCATTCCTGTTCAGCTCCCCACTCTTGAGCCTTATGACATCCTGCAAGCCAGAGCACCAGTACCTACCTATTATATGCAGACCCCTCAGGCAGTCCCATTTCTACATTGCAGACCCCTCAGGCAGAGGGTTGTGAGAGCCACAAGACAGCTACCCTATCTATGCCCCAAGTCCTCGCTGAAGAAACCCTTGAGGAGTACATAGCTCATTTTTAATATATCCTCTCTTGATCATTTGCAATGGCTGATTTCCAGGACCAGATCAACCAGCTTGTTCAAATGGTCAATGTCCAGTTTGCTCAGATTCAGGATTTGATCAATGACAAAACAAGGGTACAAGAGCTTCTAACAAGGGCAGAGCAGGAGTTGTGTGAAATACAGGTGCATGTAGAAGAAAGATTCACAGAAAGAAAGTGTAGAGACTTAGGCATCTCTACAGTTGTATGCCCCCTTTTCACTCCATTTTGAATACCTTTCCTCTTGCTTATACCTTTGTCTTGCTTCATAGTATCTTCAGACTGGCCTGCCACTCATTAGACAGGGCTGCTGCCTACCTTAGTATGCCCAGTGCTGGCCTTTTTTTACCTTGTATAGGTTCCGTTTTACCTTACATTGGTTCCATTCTGTCTTACCTCAGCATTTTTACTTACTTTTATCTTCTTTGGATATGTCAGATGTCCCCTTTAGTGCTCTGTCATTGATTAGGCACTGCCCTGAAACTTTATTTTACCTTACCTTTTATGGACTTCGGCCCCACTTGTTGTATCTAGGCCTGGGTATGCCCAGTCTATAAAGCAATGTAGTAGGGACTTACAACCTAGCTTCTATTTGGCTCATAACTACCATTCACCACACTAACCGACTTACCATTCACTGTTCTCCCTGTTTTACTGTTTATCTCTTGACTGCACCAATCTAATGCATAGCCCAGCCTGCCACTCAGACCTCTTTTATGACTGCTTGCCCTATCCAACAACTTTTGGGCCTGCTCAAACTCACTCAGGCAACTCCTTGTTGAAGACTTCTCTTTCAGTATTATGGCCAGTCCTGACCTCTACCCCTATACCTTCTAGACTTAGTCATTTCTTGATGAGACTTCTTATCTTATCTTATCTTGGAAAGTCCTGAGATCTCTTTCTTTATCTTGGCTTCCTTTCTTAGAATCTCTTTCTCGGTCACTTTGTTACGCTTGCTACTTGGCTAGCGTAGAGACCAGAGGGTGCTCAAAGGTTTCGAAGGTTCGGTGATGTCGTGGTGTCGCCACACAACTAACTAACCCCTGAAGAGGACAGCTAGGTTCAAGGGTTCGGCTTGTTGGGCAAGCCGTTCAAGGATTACGACGATGGAGTTCGTCGTTCAAGGAGTTAATCAAGAGAGCGTCAACTCAAGAGTATGACGGAGACTCAGAGATTCGAGGACCAGAGGGGACAATGTATGAGCTAGATTCTGGTAGGTCTAACTTAGGGTACATCGGGGATATCAACAGGTTTATATATGAAGAGCCATTGTTCAGGGTAGGCAAAGTGAGTACAAAAAGGGAAGTGATGACGAATGAAATGAGTCATCAGAAGAATGCGATGGAATCGCGAAGAATGATGACTCATTGGAAAGTAAGCATAAATGAGTAAGCGATGACGCGTACCCTTAGTAATACAACTGTGCATGAATAAGCGCTAAATAAGCAAGAATATGTAAGCAGGAATAAGACAAGGAAAAGAGTGGCCTAAGCGGGGCTTGAACAGCGAAGGCTATGAATGTCAGAGGAAAAAGATAAGGGCATATAAAGGAAACGTAACACACTTGTGGCTTGTGGCTAAACCATGTTACCTGTGCACTCACAGCCTTCTTTTAATCTCCATGCTGTATAGGGCTATGCTCAGCTATGCCAATGCTTCTTTCCTTCTCTTCCATATGATGCTGCACATTCCTATGCTTGGCTGTGCCATAGCCTCATCATATCCATTGCCTTGAGTGCAGCATGCATTCTGATGGACCTTACTAGAACATTCCATGTACAGCCTGGACGGTTATAGTATTATATTGGTAGATCCCTTATAAAACATGTACAAACAGTAGAATAGTATATAAACCCTCTGGGTTCAAGGCTGGTTTCTCCAGTCTTATTCTCTTGGAGTTTTCCCATCAAGACAATCTCTTAGCCTGACAAGCCTATTCTTCATCTAGCATCAAGTCACTGCTTGCAATCTTTGATTTATTATTGATTGTTTAGTTAGTCATTTCATTCAGTCCCTAACCTCTCAAGTCCCTTTTTGGGCAAACATATGTATTGCTCTCCCCCATCACATATATGTACACCCTATAGGACCTCAGGGGCTACCAACTGATTACCCCAGAGCTTCAAGGAACTTTACAACAGGCCGCTCACAATGATGAAGCAGCAGGCCCAAAGACAAAAATATAATTGTTCTCAGACCCTGGAGAATACAACAACTCCAGGGCCAAATTCAAAAAGTGGTGGATGATGAAGAAAAAAGCATGGATAATGTGCCATCCCCACATATTCTCACATCACATCTTGGGCACAGGGGCAAATATGGCCTATACACCAGATGTGCACAACCACCTCTATGCCATACTCTCATGGCTGAAAGACACTAAGGGCATAAACTATGCCGAAATAGAGCTTGCCAAGCTCAAAAATAACACATCAGAGTTTACCATGTGGAAAAGTGTCACAGATACAATAGAAGAATTGTTTTGCCTACAATCACAACAAGATTGGGCACAAAAACAAATCATGGAGTTCTCACAAGGCACACAGAACTTTGATACATATATGTATGGCCAAATGGTGCAACTTGTTTGTGCAGGCCCACATCAATGATGTGTAGGGCACAATGCTCTTAGAATGCAAGACAAAGAGGGAGCTTATTGAGATACTCTACAAACAAGGAAAGTGGTCAAGCTTGGTTCACAAAATGGTGAACTTGCTGTGAGAGATCACCAAAACTCAGGAGTTGTTCAGGCTCAACTTCAGAAAACTCAGAGAGGCAATGGATCAGTGATCCCATGCTGCTCAAAAGGACTTAGAAGGGTCCAACAACAAAAGGGATAAGTCCCAAGCCCACGCAGCTGCCACAACCACTGGCTACTACAACTGTGGCAAAGAAAGTCACATGATTTGGAAATGCCCCAAACCCAAAAATCAATGTGCTGAGTGCAAGTGACTTGGTGGCAAACACAAACAGGAGTGCAAACTCTCACAGCGCCTTTGCAGTGCCAAGAAAGGTGAAGAGTCTTTGGAGGGAGAAGACACCAAGAAATCTGGTTCCAAATCCAGTCCAAAATCCACCAACAACACCAATTTGGCAGACCCCCTGGCCAATATCAGGGGAAAGACAAGAGAAGAAATATGTGTGATATTCTTTCACAAATTCCAAAAGAGAAAAGGCAAGGTGAACTAGTCACACCAGGTAACTGGTTCACTCTATTAGATGAAGAAGTTGAAGAAGTTGAAGACTAGCAGTCAATCAATGGATCTATTCAATGCCAAGGGGCATCTTTGACTGAGTCAGAGTGCAGCTGGAGCTTAATGCCAGCTTAATTCCCCTTCACAAAAACAAATAAAAATCCTTAAAAGAGATGAATTTCCAGAAGAAGTTTTCACATGCTTGCTTACTATTGATTGTGAGATTCTACTTGATGTGTGAGTTTTAGACAGATCAAAAAGAGAATTTAGTGATGCCAAAGCCCTGCTTGACAGCAGAGCCAATGAAGTTTTTATTGATGCAGAGTGGGCTACAGAGCTTGCTCTCATACTCAAACCCCTATGCCCCCCAATCCCTGTTTACAATGTTGATGAAACCAAGAACTCTGCTGGTAACATTACTCACAGTGCAGAAATTATTTTAGAGTTCCAGGGATACAGGGAGCATATCACCACCAAAGTCACTGATCTAGGCAAAAACCAGATTGTGCTAGGCTACACATGGCTAAAGTGCCACAATCCCGACATTGACTGAGTTAAGGGTTTGGTTGCAATGTGATGCTGCCCCCAGTCATGATACCTGCTTCAGGAGAAGTCAGTTTTCATTAGATGTTTGAAAGAAGACAAACAAGACAACACATGGAATACATACCACATTAGGCTTCCATGAATCAACCTAAGCCTTCAGAAAAGTCAGTTGAGGAACTAGTGCCAAAGCAATACCATAAATGGTTAAAGGTTTTCTCAAAGCACAAGTTCAAGTGCATGCCACTTTGGAAACCTTGAGACCATGCTATTGATTTTAAAGATAGCTTTGTGCCCAAAAAGGGAACATTGATTCCTCTTTCTGTGACAGAACAGGAAGAAGTCACAGCATTCCTCAATAACCAATTGAAGAAAGGGTATGTCTGACCCTTGAAGTCCCCTCAGATGTCACCAGTGTTCTTCATCCCCAAAAAGGATGGAAAGAAGCGAATAGTATAGGATTACCATGACCTAAACAAACACACAGTGAAGAACAACTACCTGCTGCCATTGATTGGATAGCTCGTTGACAAGCTCAAAGGGGCTAAGCTCTTTACAAAGATGGACCTCAGATAGGGTTACAACAATGTCCACATTAAGGAAGGTGATGAATGGAAAGACACTTTTGTTTGCTTCAGAGGCACATTCGACCCCCTAGTCATGTACTTTGGGCTATGCAATTCCCCCAGAACCTTCCAAGTGATGATGAATGAAATCTTTGCAGACATGGACCACATTGTTGTCATCTATATTGATGACCTGATGATCTTTACAAAGACTGACAATCAAGTGGAGCATAATAAAATAGTGCAAGAAGTTCTACAATGTCTTGAAAACAATGACTTGTTCGTCAAACCAGAGAAGTGTACATTCAGTGCAACAGAAGTAGACTTCCTCAGCATGATTGTAGGAAAGGACAGCATTAAGATGGATGACGCCAAGGTTCAGGCTATTCTGGAATGGTCCCAGCTGAAAAACCTCCATGGAGTTAGAAGCTTCTTAGGACTTACCAATTTCTATCAGAGATTCATACAAGATTACACCACTGTTGCATGACTGCTCAATGATCTCATGAAGAAAGATGAACTCTTTGTATGGAGCGAGAAGCAACAACACACATTTGACATGCTTAAGCAAAAGTTCACCATGGCACCTATCCTAGCCTTCCCCAATAACAATGCCAAGTTTTGTGTCAAAAGGGATGCATCTGATTACACCACTAGAGCTGTGCTCTCAGTAGAAGTTGAAGACAAATGGCACCCAATGGCACCCAGTTGCCTTTTATTCTCATTCATTTTCAGACACAGAACAGAACTACCCTGTAGCTGATAAAGAGATGTTAAGTGCTATCAGAGCACTAGAAGTATGGCACCATTACTTTGAAGGAGCCAAACATGAGTTTGAGATTTAGAACAATCATCAGAACCTTATCAGCAAACCAGCCTTTTTCAGAACAGAGGTCCCAGGATCTTGTACTGTGCAAAGACCTGTGGAGGCTGTACAGACTATACTGTCTTCTATACAATATTTCACACAGTTCCAATGTGCCTCTGAAAATCTCAACAGTAATCACATGACAGACAATGACAACAGACATCAAATATGTATATAAATTCAGCTATAAGACAACTTCGGCAGCAGTATCACAATCAAATGTATGTACAATGGTAATTTTATGTGTGCATACTTGGATGGACATCAAGGGAGCTATCTTCAGTGACACCATCATCTCCAATTGTATAATTATCAGCTAAGTTCAATTGTAATCAGGATTTAAAAATGCATGGAAGCAAACTCACCATCATCAATGTCCATGTAAAACCTAGTGGCAGTCTCAGAATTCAAGCATGAAGCATAATATCCATTCTTCCTCATCAACAAATGTATGTGCCCAATATAATACTCCACCTCCATGAGGTTCTAACAAGTTTGTTTGACTTGCAAGCAGTTGTACTGGAGTCATAATAGGTCACATTGCACCAGCTGGTTTGCGAGGTTATTTTGCGAAACATGTATGTATGCAATAGTTGATTCATACAGTTGCTAATAACAACTGGGCTTCTGACAGATTATGTGGAATGGGTATGAAATTTTCGTGGTAAGGTTCTATACTAGGTTGCTGGAAGAAAATGCTATAACCTTTGACAAAGGGCAAGAAATGGTTGAACCTACTAGTTGACCAATTGATGCCAGATCAGGGCTCAATTCTAACCTTGTTTCCATGGCCTCCTACTTGGGACTCAAAGGGAAGGTGAACTCAGAAGTATTACAATTATAGTACCCCCCTACCTTTTTCTTCTTCCCTATGCTCTGTCACTTACTATAACCTTCGCCGTCAAGCCCTGCTAAGGTTACTCCCTTTTGTTAACCCTTTATCCTGCTTACTATTTAGCACTTACAAATGCACAGTTGTATTACCAAGGCCAATCGGCCAATTACTCATACTTGCTTACTTTTCACTGACATCATCATTCTTCGTGATTCCATTGAATTCTACAGTATCAATGACTCACCTTCTTTGTCATCACTCCCTTTTTGGTACCTCCCACACCTGCCCTGAACTCTGGCTCTTATGTATATAAACCCATTGATACCCTTGATGTACCCCAAGTTAGACCTACCAGAATCTAACCTCTTATATCACTCTTCTGGCCCAAGGACTTCTATAAGTCTTTGTCATACTTTGAGTCGATGCTTTGTTCTATGCCTTGAAGGCCGTTCTCCATACCAAGGATCCATTGTGTGCTCTCCTTGTCCTAGTCAACTGTCACCCACCTTAGCACATCGTCTACTATGCTTTCTCTTGAAGCCATCTACCCAAGAGGCCCTCTGGTATATGCTAGCATCCGTGTGAGCATAACAAAAGGTCTAACTTCACTCTACATGGCTACTGTCACATAAGCCGCCCACCATTTCATATCACCACCCATCCAACTCTTGACCCTGGGTCGACCCCCATGCTTATCAAGTGCCACCTCCAGTCTTACATGATTCTTCTGAGGAACAGGAAGAAAAACCCTCCACTCCTACTGAGCCAACCTATGATGAAGATATCCAAGTCATATCTAACCCTAAGGGAACAGACCTTGCCCACCAATTCTCCCACTCTATGAATATCCCCAGAGTCCCAACTCCACCATTACCTACACCTGTCCTCAGACAGCTGTCTTTCCAACTGTTGAGTGTCAGGTCTATCATACTGGTGTAAACACCAGTGTGATTAATGTTATGCATCCAGCTTCACCTAAACCTAATTATTTATTTTTACACCTAATCCTATCTTTTGAGGTCATGTGACTTAACCCCTGTCCGGTCACATGACAGAAGATCATGTGACTTAGTCCAGACCCAGATCACATGACCGGTCTAGACTTTTATCTCTTATCTATGACATCATACTGCATGTACATACTTAATCTCCGCTTCTTCTCTTCTTTCATATTACCATGTATAGTAGTACACAGCATGGTCTGTATGCAGACCCTTGCAAATATATAAACCCATCTGCTCAAGCTGGATTCCCTCCAGTCTTGACCATTCGGTTCTTAGCTCTCTTTGCTCTCAGCATAAGGGTATTGAGCTCATTAGTGTTAAGGCCAGGTCAACTCCAGTCTAACTCTGACGCTTAGCGGAGCTGCAAACATGTAGGACTTGGCTTCAGCGACTTGTAGCGGAGTGCTGCGCCCTTGACTTCTATCCTTGGTGTATTCTAGTATTTCGGAGTGTCTGAGAACGAGCAGGAAACAAGACAGAGTAGAGGAATCAGATTCAGAGTAGAGGAATCAGATTCAGAGTAGAGGAATCAGATTCAGAGCTGTTCTAAGACGATTACTGACTAAAGTACATGGCGGAGTATCTACAAGTTTATATACAAAGAGTCGGACATCGCATTAGTAAGTTGGAGCAGTGTAGCTGACTGATCTATGAGTAAGACAGAACAAGGGAAAACTGGAGCCAGAGAACGGAGACAAGAATGTATGGGAGAAGACATAACTGGAGGGCAGAGCTGTGCAAGCACAGGATCGGAATGTACCTAGAAGCGAGACTAGAATAAAAAAGAGAACAAGAGTGTAATGTAACTAAAATGTACAGAGTCAGAGAGCGGAGGAGAAGGTCTGAAGGTGCGGGGATACATAATGGAATGAGACAGAGTCAGGAAAAGGTCGGAAAAGGGGAGTGGAGGAGGTCAGAGATGACTGGAAATCACACATGTGACAGTCAGGTCCTGTCTCTCTCCTCGCTACCATCTATCTTCTCCATCGCCAGTGCTCGTTGTAAAGCCTGAGAATGGTCTGCCATCAGTGCCAACCCTTGATTTATTGAGGGTGTAACAATTAACTCCCTAGGGAAGCGACCGTCTGCTATGCGTAGGACACATTGACTAACCAGTGTGAGCACTACTCTATGTACTTTGTACCATGTGTGCACTACTCACCAGATATGGGGGGACTAGGGACTTGCAGGTGGTAATAGAACAAGAAGTGTTATTCAAACTCAGCTATAATGTGGAGGTGATGTACTAACTACTATACAGTTATTAGTAAGCATTTCACATGTATCACGTGCACTATGTATGTCCATATGCTACTATGCTGAGTTCTATCTAAAGATCGGCAGGGCTGCATCGATGTTCCCTAATGGTACTTGCCAAGTATGGCTAGGTGAAATTATGTTCAACACTCCTCACTAAGTATACTGGGTATTCGTAAGCATATGTATTTCAGCTCTAACCCTAGTCATCTTGATGGGAGTTGTAGAAGACTAAGCCTAATTTCAAACTAAATTGATTGATCTTTATATGCCTGAGATTCTTTGTAAATAGATCTGTGGAGTTCTTGAATCCTTCTATGTAGAAGATTTCAATGAACTTATCCTGTACGTATTTGTGGACACTATGCCATTTAATGGCCATGTGTTTATTCCGTTTTTCAGTGATGGGATTTGTGGCCATGAATATGGATCCTTGATTATCGCCACATATGGGAGTGGGCATAAGATCATAACCAATTTTGCCAAGTAAGGTCCTGAGCTAGATCACTTGTTTGCTGCAATCAGACAAGGCAACATATTCTGCTTCAGTGCTTGAGTGTGAAACTCTATCCTGTTGAGAGGATTTTCAGCTGAAGATGCAGTTTACAAGTTGGATAAACCAACCTGTCTGTGAGTGTCTAGTGTTTGGATCAGATGCCCAATCAGAATCAGTAAAAGCGATTAATTCTGCTTGTGATTTTCCATCAAACACCATTGAATAGTGGCGGGTGCCTAGAAGGTACCAGCATATATATAATGTCTTATCAAGATGTTCTTTTGTTGGGTTCACTGCATGCTTAGACATTGCTGTCATCGCATATGTGATATCTGGTCAGGTTCCAAGCATAATATATAGCAAGGATCTGATGACTTGTTGAAATCTAGATTGAATTTCTATGTTGACTGGCCCATTGTGATGAATTGGGTAATAACCCTGAGGCAATAGAGTGGGGGTGATCCGTGCATTTTGCATTCTGAATTGCTCTAAGACCTTCTCCAAATAGGTGCATTGGTCTATCAAGATCTTTTGACCTTGATGGCAGATTCTCATGTGCAAGAATTCTTTAGCGGAACCTAGGTCCCTGCATTCCCACATCTTCATGAAGAGTCCCTTTACTTCGTCAACAATGGCCTTGTCAGGGCTGCAGAAGATGGCATCATCAACATATATGATTGTGATGACCATTGTTGTGCCTTTCTTTCTATATAACAATATACCAGCATCTGATTTCAGCCATTCAAATCTGAGATCTTTCATGCTCTCATTGAGTGCTTCCCACCAGGCAAGTTTGGCCTGCTTACATATAGGGCACGTAACAGTCATAAGACTTTGTGCTCTTGCCCAGGGACTTTGAAGCCTTTGGATTGCTTCATGAATATCTCTTCTTTCAGCTTTCCATATAGGTATGCTAATCAAACATCTATGGCTTCCATATGCCAGTTTTCCAGGGCAGCAAGTGCCAGCATAAGCCGGACTGTCTCAAATCTAACCACCAGAGAGAATATTTGATCAAAATCAACTCCCTTGATCTGGGAGAATCCTTTTGCAACTAATCGGGCCTGTTTACGACTGTTAGGTTTGACGTCAAATACCCAGCAATTGTCTATAACTTTGTGGCCGAGCAGTTTGTCAACCAGCTCATAGACATTTTAGTCTCATGCATATCAAGCTTGCATCAACATGTGGCTTTCCACTCCTCCTGAGCAGCTGTGGAAAGTGATTGGATGTCCCTGTAAGTCCATTCATGGTACGGTTTTTGCTCTGCAGAAGCACTGTGTACCTGAGGTAACGCCTTGGACATCAAAAATGTTGCTCCTACTCCTGAGTGTATACAGGAGAATATGTGGGGATGGTACGCCATCCATACCTTCATCTTCATCCACCATTCTTCAAATTTTGCCCTAGAGCCATCATACTCTCCAGAGTCTGAAAACAATTCCACTTTTGTCTTTGATCTGCCAGCATCATCATTGCGTGCGGCCTGTTGGTTTGTAAACCTATCTTCTACACGTGCTTGTATTTCTCTCAGTTCCAACTCCGCTCTTTCAAGTAGTCCTTGTACTCGTGGTTTGTCGTTAATTAAGTCCTGTATTTGCGCAGACTGTGTGTTGACCATTTGTACAAGCTGGTTGATCTGATCTTGGAAGTCGGCCATTGTGGTGAGTCAAGAAAAGAAAATATATTTAGTGATGTGCTAGATATTCCTTGAGGGTTTATTCAATGAGGACTTGGGGCATAGATATAGTAACTGTCTCGTGGCCCTCACAACCCTCTGCCTGTCTGGGTCTGTGATGTATAAATGGGACTGCCGAAGGGGTCTGTATATAGTAGGGATGTACCGGTTCTCTGGTATGGGGGATGGCGTAAGGCTCGACAAAGGGGAGCCAAACGGTGGAGAGGGGAGTTCAGTCTGGTAATTCAGATGGTAATATGGGGAGGGGGTTCTCATAGGAAGGTATACTAGGAGAGGGAGGTCGTTGGGATCAAAGTCTGAGGTTGGCATCAGCTGCCTTCCTTCTGACTCGTGGTAAGTGATCCTGGTGTGGTTCTCGTCTGTTGTCTCCTGGTATAATTCTATGAATTCCTGGTTCAGATAAGGTAAGGTGATATGCGCTGGGAGTCCTCCTAATACTTCTCTCAAGATCTTGTTGATGGTGGTGTACCCTCGACCTTCTATCGGCAATGGAATTGACAATGATGGTTCTCTCTCTTCCTCCTTCGTGTGGACTCTTTCCTCTGAGTAGCTGGAGAGACTGCGCAAGGATCTCCTTGATCCACCTGTAGACACTAGACACTGTAGTGGTTAGTTCTTGACACGAATCCAGGTGTACCTTGAGCGTGGTTTTCTTACTCTTGCTCTTCTTGACCTGAGGGGATGGTGAAGACTGTCGGAGATATCATCAATGACAGGGGACTTGGCAACACCTAGCATAGCTCAGTAAAGAGCTCAGTGGTCATCTGCATACCTAGCGTGTGTGGGAAACGTCTGAGCATGGACAAGGTTGAGTAGTTTTGTTCTAGTGAAACAACTAAAGAAACAACCAATGATAAATCAAAGATTGCATCAAAGGCAACTTGATGCTAGAAGAGAGTAGGCTTGTCAGGCCAAGAGATTGTCTCGATGGGAGAACTCCAAGAGAACAAGACTGGGGAAACCAGACTTGAATCCAGAGGGTTTATATACTATTCTACTGTTTGTACATGTTTGTATGGGATCTACCGATACAATACTATAACCGTCAAGGCTGTACATGGAATGTTCTAGTAAGGTTCATCAGAATGCATGCTGTACTTGAGGCAGCAGATATGATGAGACTATGGCATAGCCAAGCATAGGAATGCACAGCATCATATGGAAGAGAAGAAAGGAAGCGTCAGCATAGCCAAGCATAGCCCTACACAGCACGGAAATTAAAAGAAGGCTGTGAGTGCACAGGTAACATGGTCTAGCCACAGGCCACAAGTGACCGAGAAAGAGATTCTAAAAGAAGAAGCAAGACTTCCATATATGGAAGTGCCACTGCCACAAGAGCAGCCCTACAATGTTAGTTTCTGGCCCGCTCTGTGGCAACAGAAAGATAAGATAAGGAAAAGATCTCGGGACTTGCCAAGATAAGATAAGATAAGAAGTTTCATCGAGAAATGACTAAGTCTAGAAAGTATAGGGATAAAGGTCAAGACTGGCTGTAACAGGAGCAGTATACCTGCAATCTTGGGATCAAGCAAGTAGCTGGTGTACATAGGTGAACTTGGAGAGGAGATTGTCAAAATTGACAAGATGAGGAGTGGGGTCCAATGACCCAGGGAGATTATACAACAGTAGCTTTTTGAAGATCACATAGGCAGTGGAGATGGTCTGGTGATCATACACCATCTTGAGAGATGCAGTGAGATTGTATGCATTCTCAGTGTCCTTGTATTTGGTGTAGATCACCAGGGAGCAGGCACTGAACATGATGCCTAAGATGGCATCATTTGCCACTATCCATTTGAGGTACATGTCTTTTTCAGCTGCATCTGCATTGGATTTGGGTGGCTCAGAGGGTGCCATGTCCTCATACTGGACTACCCAGTAGCACTGTGCAATGTGCATGGCATTGATGACCTTTTCCCACCAGCCCTGGAAATCGGAGCTGGTGAACACAGGGATGGAGGAGGTGGAGGTAGATGCTTTGGAGATGGACATGGTGATGTTTTAGTAACAGGACAAAACAATGTCAGTATCGGTGCATCAAACTGACATAGGTTCTTCCTAGTCAGAACAGCAGTGCCCATTGCCTTTCAGCTTCCAGCTATGCCATTCTTTTTAGGTGTTGATAAGTCAACAGCTTCAATGGCTTTTGCCACATTGGCACTTCGGGGCTCATAATCTGTTGAGCGTCAGGTCTATCATACCAGTGTAAACACCAGTATGATTAACTCCCTAGGGGAGCAACCATCTGCTATGTGCAGGACACATCAACTAACCAGTGTGAGCACTACTCTATGTACTTTGTACTATGTGTGCACTACTCACCAGATATAGGGGGCTAGGAACTTGTGGGTGGTAATAGAACAAGAAGTGTTATTCAAACTCAGCCATAATGTGGAGTTGATGTACTAACTACTATACAGTTATTAGTATGTAAGCATTTCACATGTATCATGTGCACTATGTATGTCCATATGCTACTATGCTGAGTTCTATCTAAAGATTGGCAGGGCCACATCGACGTTCCCTAACGATACTTGCCAAGTATGGCTAGGTGTAATCATGTTCAACACCAACTCCCACCCCAACCACTGTTACCACCCATGTCTATCACATTCGGAACCTGGACTCACAACAACCACACCATCCACTATATTATGTGATGTGGCTCATGCTTCGTTTTCCACTCCAACCCCCACATTATGCAAATCACCAATGATACCAACCTTGCTATGGAAGCCGAGAAGGCTAAATCCAAGAAAACCCTTCCACTGCAATATGCGGAGTTCACCTTGATCTTCTCAAAAGAAGCCACCAACCACAATCCCCCCTCCTGTCCCTATGACCACAAGATCGACCTTGATGAGTTGTTTGTCCCAAAATTCAGGAAACTCTACTCCCTATCCCCCAAAGAATGAAAGGCCACTGACACCTTCATTGATGAAAATCTTGCCTTGGGCAAGATTCACCTATCCAACTCCCCACAAGCATCCCTGTTCTTCTTCATTCACAAGAAGGATGGGGGACTTCACACCTGTCAGGACTATCAATACCTGAATGAACACACTATCCACAATGCCTATCCACTTCCGCTCATCCTGGATCTCCTCAACAAACTTCAAGGTGCATGGAAATTTACCAAGTTTGTCAAAATGTCTAATGGGGATACAACAACATCCGAATCAAGTATGGACACCAATGGATGGCTGCCTTCATCACCTACAAAGGCCTCTTCGAACCAACAGTCATGTTCTTTGGGCTGACCAACTCTCCTACTACCTTCCAATGGTTCATAACCAATTCCTTCCAAGACCTTATCGCCGAAGGATGGCTCATCATTTACATGGACAACCTTCTTATCTTCTCCAAGAACAATGAGATCAACACTAAATGCACTCACCGCATTTTCAAACACATGGAGGAACTTGACCTCCACCTCAAACTTGAGAAATGTACCTTTGCCACAGACAAGGTAGATTATTTAGGAATGATCGTCTGACCAGGCGAACTCACCATGGACCCTGTCAAACTAGATGGCATTGCATCCTGGCCAGCCCCCACCAAACTCAAGGATGTCTGATCCTTCTTTGACTTTACCAACTTCTATCAGTAGTTCATCCCTGACTATTCCTCTATTGCCTGTCCCCTCATTGACCTTGCCAAAAGACCTCACCCTAGGACTGGTCATCCTCCTGCTAAGATCCCTTCGAGCACCTCAAGCGTCTCTTCCTAAACAAGCTGGTTCTCCGCATTCCCGACCACACTTTCACATTTGCCATTGCCATGGATGCATTTAAGTTCGCATCCAGAGCTATCCTCCTTCAGATTGACTCCAACAGGGACTGGCACCCCTGTTCCTACCTCTCCCAATTGTTTTCTCCAGCAGAATGAAACTTTGACATCTATGATTGCGAACTCCTCGCCATCATCTGTGCCCTCAAAACCTGGCGCCACTATCTCCATGGGTTGCCACACCCTGTCCAGGTCTTCACTGACCACAAAAATCTTACCTACTTCCATGCTGCTCAAACCCTAAACAGATGCCAAGCCTCCTGACTGTTAGACCTTGCCAACTTTGACCTCAAACTCATCCATGTTCCCAGCAAACTCCTTGCTGCCCCAGACGCCCTCTCCCGCCACCCCGACTTCTCTCCTGATGATGACGACAATTCTAGCATCACCCTCCTTCCCCCGTCCCTCTTTGTCCACATTATTGATGTCTCCTTGGCTGACCACATCTTTTGCTCCTCCAAGGGTGACTCCTTCATCCTCTAGGCCCTCCAATCTCTTGACTCCTCTGTGGCCTCCTTTTTCTACTCCTACACCTCTGACTGGGTCTACATGGATGGTATTATTACTTTCTAGGGCTGTGTTTACATACCCCCCTCCAATGTTTTCCTCTGCCACTCCATCCTCGCCTGCTGCCATGACCACAAGACAGCTGGCCACCCTGACTATCTCAAGACCTGCCAACTTGTCGCTGCAGAATTCTGGTGGCCAGGCCTTGCCCAATACGTCCACTGTTGCTGGCTGTGCCACAGATCAACAGAATAAGGCCAACATGCACCCACAGTCCCTCCTCTCACTCCTATCCATTCCACCTGCTCCCACCCCTTCCAACAGGTCTCTTGTGACCTCATCACCGATCTCCCAAAGTCTTCCAGCTTTGATTCTCTTCTGGTCATGGTCGACCATGGCCTTATAAAGGGGGTAATTCTTTGCCCCACCAAGAAATCTATTGATGTCCAGGGGGTTGCAACCCTCTTTTTCCACAAAGTCTACTCCTGATTTGGCCTCTAGATGTGCCAGGGAGTTTGAATCCGAGTTCTGTGAGCATTTTTCGCATCCAGACGATTTCCTTGCCTGCTTCACAAGCAGCAATGTATTCAGCCTCAGTAGTAGACAGGGCAACAATGGGCTGGCACTTTGACATCCAGGATACAATACCAGTGCCAATTTTCACAACATATGCACCTGTGGATCGACTAGAGTCCTTGCAATCGCCATGACTGGCATCAGAGTAGGTGGTCAACAGCTCGGAAGTGATGGGATCAGGGGAATAGGTGATGGAGTAGTTCATAGTGCCTTTGATGTAGCGGAAAAGGTGTTTGACTGCGTTCCAGTGTGCAATTCCAGGATCTGAGGTAAATAAAGCAAGCTGTCTGACTGTGAAAGCAATATCTGGTCGAGTGGTGCAGGAAAGGTACTGTAGAAAGCCAATGGCACCCCCATAATCAACAGACTGCATGCTAGCCTTCTCTTCTGGCATTTTAGGACTCTGCTCACGAGATAAGCGCAATCCTGGTTCCATGGGTGTTGAAACAGGTTTACAGTCAGCCATATTGAATTTGGATAGCACATCAATGTAGTATTGTTGTTGTGAGATGGTTAAGGACCGTTTGGAGCAGTTCCTGTCAATTTTAATGCCCAATATCTCAGTGGTAGGACCCAGATCGCACAATTTGAAGTGTTTGCGCAAATCCTCTATGGCCTGCTTGATAGCTTGCTTGGATTTCGATGCAAAGGTTATATCGTCCACAAACACAAGGAGGATGATCCTAACATTGCCTCTGATGAACACATAGACAGCAGCATCTGAATATGTTTGGGTAAATCCCAAGGACTCCAGAGTGGTGCACATTTTGCAATTCCAGCGATTTCCGCCTTGTTTGGTGCCATAGAGTGACTTTTGAAGCAAACAGACAAGTTCCTTGGTGTTCCCTTCACCAAATCCCTTGGGCTGCTCCATATACATGTCACAGTCCATTTCGCCATTGAGATATGCATTGGAGATGTCAACAGACCACAGATGGAGGTCATAGATCGCAGCTAATGCCAGAATGACTCTGAGAGTGGGCAGGTGCACTGTAAGAGCAAAGACCTCAAGGTACTCATAACCAGGGCACTGTGAGAAGCCTTGGGCAACCAAACGACCCTTGTAATGCTCAAAGGAACCATCAGCTTGATACTTCTTGGTGAAGATCCACTTAGAGCCAATAACTGGGCGATTCTTTGGCCTGGGGGCGAGTTTCCAGGTGCCATTCACTTTGTGGGCTTCTAATTCGTCCAATGCAGCCTATCTCCACTCAGCAGCCTCTTCACTCCTCAATGCCTCCTTGTATGACCTAGGGTGCACTGTATTTGCACTTAGACATTGTGCTAAATCTGCCTCTTTATCATCTGAGTCATCAGAATCATGGAACAGCTGGGCAGAACTCAATTTCCACCATTCTCAAGGTGCTTGGCGAGTTCTGCGAGGTAGACGAGCTCCAATGCCTATTGTGCTCGGTGCAGGCTCTGGAGCTGGAGCTGGGGGTGGTATCTCAGGCAAAGGTGTGATAGCAGGAACTGGTATTCTGGGATCATCATCCTGATTATTTGGAGGATCAGGGGCCTCCCCAGGATGAGGAATCCCCGGCAGTGGTGTATCACCATCGACATCATCATCTTCAATGTCCAGTGGTGGCAGATATGGAGTGGGAGTAGGGATGGGGACTGAAATAGTGGATGGTGCTGATTTGTAAGGTGCCCAGAAATGCTTCTTTCGTCGAAATCTGCTCGTTCTGAGATGATAGTGCACTTTGTGGTGGGATTATAGAACTTCCACCCTTTGTATCCATCTGGATAACCAATGAATATGCATTTCTCATAGTGAGGGCACAGGACATCCCTTTTGTCCTTCTGGATGTGCACATAGGAGGTGCAACCCCAGACTCAAAGGTGAGACACATCAGGCTTGTGTCCATGCCATAGTTTGTTGGGTGTAGCGTCGTTCAGAGCAGCTGTGGGGCATTTGTTCCACACATGCACGAGTGTAGCAAGTGCTTCACCCCAGAATGTCATAGCCAGGCTGGATTTTGTCAACATGGCTGTAATTCGCTCAGATAACACTCTGTTTGGCACTCTGCAACACCATTCTGCTGGGGACGTGCTCAGACAGTGTGTTGGTGTTCTATGCCGCATTCCTGAGTGAATTTGAGCATGGCATTGCTCATATACTTGCCTCCCTTATCATCTCGCAGTGTTTTAATGCACCGTTCACTTTGATTCTCTGCATAAGTTTTAAACTGCTTAAATGCCTCAAAAACATCTGATTTGGCTCAAATGGGCAAAACAAAGCAATATCTTGAGTAATCATCAATGAATGTGACCCAATACCGGAATCCAGAGAATGTCGGATAGGGAATGGTGTGTACATCAGAGTGAACAAGCTCGAGAGGACGAGAAGCACGAGAATGAGAGCTAGGGAATGGATTTGCATGCATTTTGCCAGCCAGGCATGGCTCACAGATGGGATCAGGCACAGATTTGTTGTCCAACTTCATGCCAGTGACTAGATTGTGCTCCAACAACAATTTAACATCCGTGGTGTTGTGATGGGCAAAACAGCGATGCCAAAGGGATATATCGAGTGGCACAGTGGTTGCTGTATGTGCATACTCAGTCACAGACTCAGTTGTGCCATCCAGAAATGCAGCATTGTTGCTATCAATGGTGGCGACGAACAGTGGTGGTCCAGGAGTACGAGAGAATGACATATAGGTGGAGTTGATATGCACAACAAATGATGAATGACAAGTTAAGTACAGTACAGCAAGGAGGTTGTTGTGCAGTTGGGGGACATGCAGTACATTTGAGAACTCAACAGCTCAACGTCTCTTTTCCTCTATAACCGGGTGGAAGACCACAGAACCAACTCCTGCCAAATAAACAATGGTATTGTCGGCAAGCTTGATTGGAACTCGTTTGGGTGCATAGTTGCGCAGCCAGTGACAATGGGGCATCATATGAAAAGTGGCCCCTGAGTCTGCATTCCAATCATGGTCAGCATCAAGTTGGAGCAGAGTAAATGGGTCAGAGTGATCCAAGGAACGAAGACTTGCATTTCCAGCTCATTGCACAACATCCTGTGGTTCTAGAGAGGTGGTAGTGGTGTTTGCTGCTTGAGATGACTGCTTAGCCTTCTTGTCTTTCGTGTTATTGGCCTTGTACTGCTGTTTCACTCGCTGTAGTGTTCGATACTGGTATTGGCAGTGCTCTTTCCTGTTGCAGAATAGGCATGGTTTGTTCCGAGGGCAAGAGCAGGTAGATGATGAAGCAGATAGGGTGAAGTCAGATTGGGCAGTGGGAGAAGCATCAGAACAAGCATGACGATTGATTTCCTCAGTGTGAAAAGCTGTCTTGACCTTGTTTTTGTCCAGGTCAGTGAGGAGAGCCAAAGATGACACAAAATGACTGTATTCAGGTCCAAGAGCCCGAATCATGGCCATGCAGGTCAATTCCGCATCCAGAGTCTTCATATCAAAACTAGAGCCACGGAGATCCTGGATGCAGAGCATGGTTTCCTCAACTTGTGCTGCAAGTGCAGGCAGAGACTCCTCAGGACGTTTACAGATGAAGAAAAATTCATCATATGCCACAAAATGACTGCTGGCCTTCTGCTGGAGAAAAACCTTCTTAAGTGCTGCCCAGGCTGCAGTTGGGTTGTCCTGATCAGCTCGAATGTGGACTCGTTGGTCTGGCGCAATATTAAGCAAGAGCTCGCCAGCTGCCTTGTCCTGCTTGATGTCCCAAGCTGTCTGCTCATTTCCAGAGGAGGATGGGCGAGTCTCTTTTCCATCGACAAGTCTCCAGAGACCTTTGGAGTGGAACAGAGCCTTCATCTCCTCACTCCAGGTGACATAGTTCAATTCAGTAAGATGCTGAATGCAATGGGATTGATGTTATTGTTCTGAAGACATGTATGGAGATGGTGCAAGCTGGATAGCAGCGAGCTGAGGGTAGAGGAAGCAAAAGGAGTCTGTATTATTATCATGAGACGCAAATAAGGTGACTAGAGCACAGGGCTCATAACCTATTAGCAGTTGGAGAATCACACAGCTGGAGCTCACTATCAGAAACTGTGATATTTGAGGATAAGTAGTTAATGCTTACCTGAAGCTCACTGTCAGAAACTGGGAGATGAAGACAGTGAGCTCCAGACTACATCTAAAGCGGTACACAAACACTACACAACATTACCACGCCACAGTGTGGCACAAACACAACTAAGGTAAACTAAGTGTGACTGACCACCTGACTGACACCTGACTGACTAACTAGTATACCATGACTGACTAGTATAGTGTACCATAATGCGCAGTGCACAAGCACACTCTAACATAATCTGGGCTCTTGGACCTGAATACAGCCATTTTGTGTCACTATTGGCTCTCCTTACTGACCTGAACAAAGTCAAGGTCAAGGTAGCTTTCCATACTGAGGAAATCAATTGTTGCCCTCGCTCTGATGCTTCTCTCACTTCCCAATCTGACTCCGCCCTATCTGCTTCATCATCTACCTGCTCTTGCCCTCAGAACAAACCATGCCTGTTCTGCAACAGGAAAGGGCACTGCCAATGCCAGTGTCGAACACTACAGCAAGTGAAACAGCAGTACAAGGCCAATAACACGAAAGACAAGAAGGCTAAGCAGTCCTCTCAAGTAGCAAACACCACTACCACCTCTCTGTTACAGTTTGCTTGTGCACTTTGCACTTTGGTACATATTATATAGTCAGTCATGGTACACTAAGTAGTCAGTCATACATGTCAGTCAGACAGTCAGTCATACTTAGTTACCATAGTTGGATTGTGTGCCACAATGTGGCGTGGTAATGTTGTGTACTATTTGTGTACCGCTTCAGATGTAGTCTGGAGCTCGCTGTCTCTGTCCCTCAGTTTCTGACAGTGAGCTCCAGGTGAGTCTGACCCATCCATACTCGAATACATTAGTTTCTGACAGTGAGCTCCAGTTGTGATTTATTCCAACTGTTATCAGGTTATGAGCCCTGCGCTCTAGACTACATTCGTCTTATTTTCGTCTCACGAAAATAACACAGTCGTCGTCTAGTCGCTTCCTGTACACTTAGCTCGCTGCAATCCACCCCTCTCATCATCTAAAACTATGTTTTCAAACCAATCCACCTCCCAGACCACCCCAGGTGCTCAAAATCTCGTCGAACGCGCTGGAAACGCTTGTCTGCGCTCTACCGACCCCTCAGACCCGTTCACACCACTCCAACTCGACGCTGAGCATGAATGGAATGCCGACTCGGGTGCTACATCCCATATGACCCCTCATAGACACTGGATTCGCAACTACACTCCAAAACGCGTCCCAATCAAGCTGGCAGACAATACCATCGTCTATTCCGCTGGAGTTGGCACTGTGGTCTTCCATCCGCTTGTAGAGGGAAAGAGGTGCAGAGCAGTCGAGTTTAGCAATGTATTGCATGTCCCACAGCTACGGAATAATCTTCTGGCTGTTCTCTATCTTACTCGTCACTCCTCCATTATTGTAAACATCAATGCCACTCATATGGCCTTCTCTCGTCCTCCTGGACCTCCGCTTTTCGTCGCCACCATTGATAGCAACAATGCTGCATTCCTGGATGGCACCACTGAGTGTGTGACTGAGTATGCACATGCCGCCACAACAGTGCCTCTGGACTTGTCTCTCTGGCATCGTTGTTTTGCACACCACAACTTCTCAGACGTCAAATCGCTGCTGGAGCGTGACTTAGTGACTGGGATGAAGCTGGACATCAAATCTGCGCCTGATCCCATCTGTGAACCATGCCTGGCTGGCAAAATGCATGCAAACCCATTTCCAACCTCTCATTCTCGTGCTACTCGACCTCTGGAGCTTGTTTACTCTGATGTACACGCAGTCCCATATCACTCATTCTCTGGATTCCGCTACTGGGTCACTTTCATCGATGATTACACCAGATTCCGCTTTGTACTGCCAATTCGTGCCAAATCAGACGTTTTCGATGCTTTTAAGCAATTTAAGGCATATGCAGAGAACCAGAGCGAGCGGCGCATCAAAACTCTTCGAGATGACAAGGGAGGGGAGTACATGAGCAACGAGATGCTCAAATTCACTCAGGAGTGTGGCA
>JBBPLP010000288.1:0-29839 GCA_038089875.1 Fistulinella prunicolor
CAGCCGTCCGTCGAAACTCTTCCCGCAAGTCCTCCAGCTTAGGGTCGTCCCCATCGACTTGGTAATAACCCAGCATATCCGGACTAGTTACAGCACGTGATGTCAGGACGCCCTTGACCCGCCGTCCTATGCGCGTGCGTCGGTTGAACGAGTCTCGGCGTAGCGTTGGCGAACGTGAACGGTCAAATCATTGTACAACCTATATAAAGAAATTTGTACAACGAACATCAGTGGAGTCTTCCGTGTACCATGGATCAGATACTTTCCAAAAGTGCCTCACACTCGAATGCACAAATTATAACATTTCTGCTTCCGAATAGGCGGATAGGGACAGGCGAAGATCGTAGAAGACGAGCGGGTGTGCTGTTGTAGTTAGGTGACGGATGAGGAGTGAGGTAGATGAAAAGCGAGGCGACAACGCTATCTAACTTTAAGAGAGTGACTCAAACCAGTAAACAGAATGTGTTTGGTACATGTTTGGTTATAGTTGTTCGTAGTTTATGGCTCAAAGAGAACAGCCCCTAACTAGTAAAACCTTCAGTAACATTCCCATCTCCTCCCTGCATAGTACAGCCCAACTTCACATTTAACCAACTCACCTGATGGATGGTCACATTTTTGGGGAACAATACTTACCCCTCCTGCATGATTTTATGCACACTGTCTGGGGCAGCCCCCAGGCTCTTTCGAACCGTCCTACCTGGGACCCGACTGTCGAGTTCATCGATTTTAGTATCTATGCTGAGGCCATCCAGCACTTCTTTGCGGGGATATTTCATGATGACAAGATCCTCGTAAGGGAAGAGTATCGCTCTGCCCTTCACACATTGCAAACAGATCGGCACTATGAAAGAGGCTTATGTCATCGGACAACCCGGTATCGGTCAGTCTTACAAAATATTCAACACTATTTGTACCCTAACTTTCTGATGCCTCTACCTGTCAGGGAATTCCTCTTTCCTCCTCTATGCGATTGTCCACTTTCTCCGCCAAAAGCAGGCAGTTGCGTTACAACTTCCGAATGGGTTACCTTTTTATTTGCTCTTCAAAGAAACCGTCACTCTTCACTCTCTAGGCGAAAAGGAACCATTGTACAAGGGCGGCTTCGTGTGGGCTCTAGTCGACTCAAATCGTAACGTCCAGAAACCCGATCTCACCTTCAGATGTGACTCGAGGAGAGTTCGGATAATACAGGTAACTCCACCCAAGGTTTCACATTGGAAGGAATGGAGCAAGCAGGCTGGAGTTGGGCGCTATGTCATGGACATATGGTCTGATGACGAGATTGGGCATCTCGCGTAAGTGATCCATTCTTTGTTCAACAAGTCAGAGTTCATTGCCACAATATCTGACGACGCGGTTAGCATGATGTTGGGTTTAGACGTCCGCTTAACTAGTCTTTCAAGGAAGTGGGGTAGTAATCCCCGATCCCTTTTGGAACTCTATTCTATGAAGGATTGCGATATTGAGGATATGTACAACTTGAGCGCCCAACTTGCTATCAAATATTGTTCGCCGCTTGTAGATGCAGCGAGTACCTTCAACTCTGGTGATATCCCATCGCTATTCTATTCTATTCGACCATACAAATCCCCTTGTGGTGATATCTCTCGCATAACTCATATTGTCTCTATGCCGACACCAACCCTCTGTCACTTCCTGGGTCAGATACGCAAGACGGAAGACGAGGAAATAAAGTTGAAGTTTTATGCCTCTTTGGCTCTCGCTTCGAATACCCGGTTGGGTGTCGGTATTTTCTATGAATACTGGTTTACGTGCTTTTTTGCGAAGAATACGATTCAATGTCAATGAGTTGAACAGGACGCCGCAGAGCTCCCCTCCATACTGCAAGGCAGAGACAATCTTGCCGATAGCATCCAGACTGTGCCTCCGTATTATTGGACCGTCCCCTCCACTTTTCCCGGCGTTGATGGGATTCTTATGCTTGAGAATGAGATTTTTGTATTTCAGATCACCCTGTCATACCATCATCGCCCACTGGAAGCCGGTTTGGCAATGCTACGGGAGAACTTGCCAGACAATGTGCAGGACCTTCCGTGGAGAGTCATCTTCGTTGGTCCAGTTGAAAGAAGAATCCAGCTCGTTGTAAAAGATTTCCTTCGAACAACGCACAGGGGCCCATGCAAAGGAATGCAGGCAGCAGTAGGGTGGTCGGTGGTAGATTCCTTTCAACCTGGTGTCAAATTTCAGGTGAGCGAGCTTGTTGGTTACCGGTTATCCTTTCACCTCAGGTTGTCTGTTAGGAATGCTTGGACGAAGCTGATGGCGATGAACAGACATTGGAGGCAGACTCAGTGTGAGCGGATTTAGTCTCAGCTACGGTGAAGATGGTAGCAACTGGGGAAAAAAGTGTAATAGCATCGTTGTTAATACTAATATCGTTCCATAGCCAATGAGTTATCGACTGGTATCTTGCTACACATGCTCGACTCATGGAATCGACTGAGCACTTTCGAGGGAGGGATCCGGCCCGCATTATTCGCAAAGACGGACGAGATGTAAGAAATAATGATATCGGTGTTCAGTGCTCACTGTTTAGACTGATGGATTCAGCCACAGCCAGTAGGTTTCCACTAGGGGGAGGGCCGGTATGGATATAGGAGATGTCGTCACGTCACTCGAGTCACCGAATGCTATGGGATGAATCCCACCTATGATGCAGTATGGAATCGTAATCGAGCGAGAGAAGTAGAGCATCAATAAAATACAATACATACAACATTTACCCTCGCTCCTCCATCTCGTCCTCTTCATCGCTCTCGTCAGCCATTCCAAACCCTTTGTAACGAACACTGGAATTCAGAGAATCCGGTGGCTCAACGAACATGCGCACAAAGTCGACAATTAGCCGGCAAGTCCACCCGTAGCTTATTCAAACCGGCCATGGGTGAAGTCTACTGTGAGGCGGTCGTCATTTGCAACGCGAATGTGAGTACGATGACTCTGTCAATGCCGGCAAACGTGGTGGGCACAACCCAATAGTATGGGATGGGCGTCCAGGGTACGCTGGACGACGTAGAATCCGCCTTCCGGCCGGGCGGGGAAAGCTGAGAAGTCGCGCTCGATACGAACATCATCCACACCGTACTATCCCAGGAACGTGTGGGGAACACCACCCAAGTTCTTTGCAAGCGTACCCATGCTTTTGACGTCTTCTTTCAATAGCATGCTGGCTATCGGGTCAGACACACTTGACACGGGGAACATACATCTCGCTCACGCAAGTTGGTGAATCTCTCGAGGAGACCAGATATCCATGACGTGGCGCCGCTTGAAGCTGTTTGCTCCACTCCTTCCAACGACGAGCTTCGGGCAGACGATTCGAACGCGCTCCGCATCGCCCATCGGGGATGTTGACAACATCATTTGGAATCTGCGAGCCCAGACGAACGGGCACTCGTACAACGGGTTCGGGTCGTCGAAGAGGGTGAAGATCGACCGTCGCTCTGAACAGTAAGTAGGATGCGCTATCTGGAAGCGGTAGCGCAACCGCCTACCAGCGGAGGAGAAAGTGGACGAGCGCATAGAGCTGGCCCGTCGAAGAGAAGAGCCGGCAGGTCAGGTTCAAGGAATGCCGGACATGCGATACAGCGACCGACCAATGTCAGGTTGTCCAATGACATACGCCCCTCCTTCATAAGCTGGATCGTTCTCTAATGCGCGCCATCGCGGCACGGTATCCGTCTCTCACGCGAATCGTGTCGTCGTGCAAGATGTCTTCAAAGAAATACTGGAACGCGACCCCATAGTCGCCAAGGCCGGTCGTCGGGTCCTCGGCATGATGGCTCGGGAGGGCTTAAGGATCGCCCCAAACGACCTGTGCGAAGCGATTTAGGCGACGTAGGTAACCCTGTTCGAGGGAACGGGTCTTCGTCACATCCAAGACATGGGTGGTTATGACGAGCGAGAGGGGCTTGGATGGCATTTGGGGTGCCATTGCGAATTTATCAGGCTCAGCGTCGACGGTCTGTGACACCTAATTGACACCTCGAGCAGGCTAGGATACTACGCAGGAAACGCAGATATCGTCGTTCAGGATCGAAGGAAAGGCAGGCTTGCGAGAAAGACATCAAGTAGCAAGGAACGTGACACGTGACCCACGAGACGAAAAGTAAGTAGGAAGGACGAAAGAGGATGATTTTCGCCAACACAGCACGCACAAGGAGACAACCAGTGGATACACTGGTATCGTACCAAGAACTAGTTTGCATTGCCAGTAACTAATGTATTTTATATAAGTAAAGGGAGCATACTGTACCACGGGTGCAAGAGAGCGAGCGACAAAGAAAAAGAAAAGCAGGCGATGAAAAAAGCGATACTCAATCGAGATCCCTGATCGGATCCGACTCCTCCAATGGCATCTCCAGCCCAAACACGGGCACGCGGCTCGGAGCTGTGCCTCTGCCCCTACCTCTACCTCTGCCCCTGCCTGCATTCGTGCTCGTGCTCGCAGTGGCCGTCGCCGCGCCTGCATTGGGCCGTGTCTTCGCCTTGGCCTTAGCCTTGGTAGCCGCGAGCTTGAGGCGCTGTTTCTCGCAGAAATCCCTAAACGCCTCAAGCGCGTCAAACACGTGCAGTTTGCTCGGACGGTCTGCTATCCTGTAATGGGCACGAACCGGTCAACATGCCGTTTGAAATACTTGTCCGCGACGCACCGGGAGCACATCTCGTCTATGATATCGCTCGCTTTCAAAAAGGGCATGTCGAGGATGATGTTGGCGTACACCCTGGACAAGATCGCAGGTCCACCTCTGATGGCGGTCGTCGTCTCCACCCATCCATGCAGCCGTCCCCTGATGTTTGGTCGAAATTCTTCGCGCAAGTCCTCCAGCTCAGGATCGTCTCCGTCGACTTCGAAATAACCCAGCATATCGCCCTCGTCCGGACCATCGGCTCCCGGAGGCAGCGGTATACCCATCATAAGTGCAGCGAGCGCCATGGGGTGTGTGCTGTCAGCCCGCGGTGTCAGGATACCCTTGACCCACCGTTCCACGCGCGTGCGTCGGTTGAGCGAGTCTTGGCGTAGCGCGAGGATCTGTGCTACCTCGGCTTTATAGGTCTCCGAGTCGATATTGCAGAAGCTGAGGCGAATAGCGGCGTGGAATTCCTTGGAGACGTCCAAGAGCTCTTCTTCGGCGATCGTCATGGCAGTCACGCGGTAGCACGGATCGCTCGAGGTAATGAGCACGGCGAGCTGCAGTGATGGGGCGTCTTGTGGGCGCAGTAGATGTTTATGGGATTGCACGAGTTTGTGGACGCTGTCTGGTCTGTCTTTGAGGGATAGGATGCGCAATGCGGCAGACAGGTTATCAGAAGAATGGCCGGCCACGGACATCAACAGAGGATGAAGTTGTTCATCCAAGTCATATTCGTCGTCGGCGATGGCGATCATGCTAGCATAAAGTGGCCCGGAGGGTGCGACCTTGAACATATCGAGGAGGGCTGTGTGAACGAGATCTCGCAGTCGTGATTGTTGGTCGGTAATGCGCCATGACCAATGAGCGGCGTAGAAACACGTTGGGTGGAGCTGTTCATCGCATACAGACGAACACTCGTCCGAAATGTAATCCTGGTCGTCGTCGTTGTCGTCGGTGCGCCTACCTATTGTCTGCAGGGTATGAGCGACGAAATGTTGTTCAGCGTCGTCCGAGTCCTCCTCATACAGGACAGCTAAGCAGATGTGAGTGAAGATGGGAGAGTTGAGATGGGATGACGTACGTTTGGAACCGCCGCGCAAGAGTTGTTCCAATGCCCGCCAGCCGAGCAGGACGCGAATGTCGCGTATCATGTCAGGGACAGTGCTTCTCTGATATCTTGAGCCTGTTGCGAGGATGATCATAAAAAGGTCGCGCCATATCCAGAGCATGACAATTTCGAGGTTCTGTACGCCATTGAGCATGAAGGATTTGACGACCTTGCCGGTGGATCTTCTAATTCTGATGGGGATAAACATACCCGAGTAGGAGCACCTGCAACTGTGGTGTGGTGTGAGTGATGAGAGGGCGTGATCAAGGGAAAACGTGCCCTCCGCAACCGTTTCCGATCTGTTCAAGAGCGTCGCAGGCAAAGAGGAGACACGCATGGGCCGCTCTAAAATTGGTCCTGAACTCGAAGACGACCTTCCAGATGTCGTTGAGCCATTGAGACAAGGTGTCGACGGCCTCGGAAAGCAGCTGTTCCCTGCGAGAGCGTTCTTTGATGAGGGAGCGTTTGGAGTCACGAGACAGTTCGAGGAGGAGAGATGCGATCTCTGCTTTTTTGGCATCGAGGTTCAAAGAGGGCACGCGGGCATACTGGCGCTGGAGCTCTATGGCCGAGGCGATGGCCTTGCGTTGCTTGTCGGTGGAGACGGCGTCGAGGAGGGGCAGGAGCTGGTTGTGGACGAGAAGTTGTTGTGCGTCGGCTGGGAGGGCATCGTAGACGTGAAGGAATCTGAATCTAGAAGACGTTGATAATGGAAGTTGCCTGTGGTTACCGTGCCTTTTGTTCGCTGTGCTGGACGGCATCGTTTACGAGCGACGTCAAGGAGAGTCGGTCGACGTGCATCTGTCACAAATTGCCTTTTCAAGCGATCGCCTATTTTGTGACAAGCGTGACAGTGCTAAGGGGGACGTCCATTCCAAAGAAAAGAAACAGCGGACGTCGTCGTCGTCGTTGTCGATGTCGCGCGTACGTGTTCGTTCTTCGCTCTGTTTTTTTGTGTTTCTTTTGCGGTGATGGCCGTCGGAGATGAAGGACGAGTATGAGACGGGCGGTCGCTGACTCGGTGTGCCTCGAGGCAGCTTCCATTCGTGGGTGCCGACCCCTTGTGTAGCTGCAGCAACGTTGTCCGCCGAACCACGTTGGAAACGCGCGTACGTTCTCGCTCGTCTTGTTATCAGCGCAAAAAGATCTCAGTCTCCGCCTTTTTAACTCTCTCTCTCTCCCTCTCCCTCAGCGATGTCCAGTCACTCCCCGCACAGATCCAGAAAGGCCCCGATGTATCCGCCACTCCAAAGTACGTCCCTCCCTCTCCCTCCCTCTCCCTCGCTCACCCCTCGTCAGACGCCGCCCAGAACTCCCCACCCCGTGACATGTCCCCCTCTCCCCGTGACAGACAGCGAACGGCAAAGGCCCAGTCTCTGCCGATCGTCCCATCAGTGATGCAGGTCTTCAACGCCGCCAACGTGCAGCCAAACCAACGTCAGGCACAGCAAAGTCCACCCTCTGCCAACGTATCCCTCCAACCCAAGCGCTCTACCTCTCCTCCCACCGTCACACAGCCCTCCAACAACGTGGCCAAGCTTCCCTCTCCACCCTCTCTCCCCAGAGACGACGCACAGGATCACTACACACCGCCCGCGCCCCCAGTCCACTCCGTCAGCCAGCCAAACATACATCTGCCCCCTCCTCCACAGCAACCCCCTCCCAACATGCACCCGCACGTCCCCATGAATCCGACGATGGGCTACCCTCGCCCTATCAACAGGATTGCGCCCCCTTTCCTCGCCTCTTTCCATGCCATGGAAGAGAACTGGCAGATGACCGACGAACTCATGGCCGAGATCGAGCGTGCCGACTATGCCCAGACCCTGAGCCAGCAACCCGCTGCTCCAGGGACATCCGGCGTTGCTTACGCCGGTGGCGCCCAGAGTGGCGCAGTCTACATTCGCGAAGCTCCCTCTCCACACAAGGACTCCGTCCTCGACCGCGTCCGGGCAGTAGAACAGCACTCGATCCCTAAAGATGCCGACATCCCTCAAGGCATGGGTGGCCAATCTGGCAGGAGACCAACTCGTGCCAACGAACGTGACAGGGAACCACAACCAAGCGACAGCACGCAAGCTCGCAATCGTCCTCTTCCCGCCAGCCCCGGAAACTCGCCCTCCTACTCTCCTCAGGGACACCCTCAGGCACGAGGAGCCACACCGGATCGGGTCTCTCCTCCCTACCACACTCCACAGGGCTCCTCCGGTGAAAGCGTAAACGCGGGAGACTATGTCTCCCTGAAACGCGACTCTTATCAGTCTTCTACCGGCTCGCACGTCCGGATCCCGACTCCGCCGCCGACCCGCAAAACCTCCAACGCGGCCAACGTGGAGAACACGCGCGCGACACCACCTGCCGCCAGCAAGCTTGCTAGCCAGACGCCACCACTGCATGCGATGAAAACTCGCACGCCTGACAAGTCTCTTCCCGTGCAGGAGGAGCCCGAAGACGACGTTGCTGCGTTGTCCAAGGATACCATCGGTCATCTTCAGTATGATCATGGTGCGAATCCTCCCCGCGATGACGACGATGATACGTTGATCGACACGGAGACTGGATATATGCGCTCCGGTAACGACAATGACCTCGACGGCGATTCAGGAAGTTACACCCCGCGCTCCCCGAGCGTGACCCTCCCAGAGACATACCCCGCACGCCACTACGCTTCTCATCCCAACCACCGTCTTGCAAACCTCACAAGACACCACCGCAACGGGTCGACGGATCAGCTTGGCCTTCGTAGTGTTGACGCCGTGGTCAACTCGAAACCTCAACCCAGAGTGGCCGAGGAGAGCCGTGAGTCGCCCACGCTTTCCCCACAGGTGCACACTGAGCAGACCCATGGAACATCAGAAGAGACAGTAAGACGTCCCCAAGGTCGTTTCAACGACAATCGGGACGATCGATCCAACCGTGGTACAGAACAATTCTCGAACTTTGCTCCGACCCAACAAAATGTTCGGCCTCATCCCCTTCAGACGCAGGTTCATCGAGAAGACCAGTACTATGACGATCCTGCAGCTGCATACATCCCAAACTACTTTCATGCTCGACCCAACGCGCCCATACCCCCTACACCGCACAGTCAGACTGCCGCACCATCCCCGTCGCCGTTTGTTTCAAGCATCCAGCCGAGTCCTGCTCCTCAAGTCGGTTCACCTTATCCTTATCCGTTCACTCATGTCCATCGTAATCCACATCGTATGTATACCGTTCCCACTGCACCGTCATCCAACTACGATCCGAATCACCCATCTGTCATCGAGGAGCAGCTTGCACTCCAGATGCAAATGTATGCGCTGAACAACAATGGAGCGATCTCGGATTCCACCTTCTCTCCGCGGTCGACACCATTCCCTGGGGCGGAATACAATCCATGGGCATTCTTGCAAGCCTCGAGAGCATTCGGGGGCCGTCGGTTCGACTCGATGAGCTTACAGTCTTCCCCAAGCCATCAGCCTGTCGCCTTGCCTTTCTCAGCCAGCCGGGGACGGGGACTAAAGCGGCGAGAAAAGTCGACCAACCTTCGGACGGGGCCTGCAAAACAAAAGACGGTGAAACCACCGCCGCGCGTAGAGAGCACACAGCCGAGGGATACCAGTCCAGAGCCGTACTCCTCGGGTGAGGAGACGGCAGGGGAGGGATACGAAGTGCATGAGGAGCCTGCGTGGGTGAACGGGGATGGATACGATGATGGGGATGTGGAGTGGGTCGACGAGGAGGGCGACAAGGACGAGCTGTTGGACCTCGAGTACCATCCCTCGTTCATCACGAACACGGAGAAAAGGCGTCGGAAGTGGGATTCCCGATGGGAGGCGTTGCAACAAGCGGTAAGATGGGTCTGGCTTTCTTTCTGCCCGGTTGCTGACTCATGGGATCACGTGTAGTTCCAGGCGTTAGATTGTGAGACGGATGCGACGATGATTCTCCTCGCGGCACCGTCTCATTCTACGAAACTGCATACATTGACGTCACGATCTGTGCGACGGGACCAGCTGGTGAAATCGCCTGCCATGTCTCAGATGCGTACCGCCTTCAAAGGGATCGCGTCCCGTCGACAAAGCACGCGCTCACGCATGGCCTCGGTCTCAATTCTCGACCGCCTGCGCCTGCTGAACACGTCGAGCACCTCAGCCGACGGATCCGATTCGTCCGAAACTCGCGAGGGTGACCTAAAACGGGCACTGGAGACGACATTGGGTAGCCTGGAGACGCTGCGGATGATTTATGAACATCGCGTGTCACGCTGGGAAGAAGAGATGGCGCGAATCTCAAACGAGCGAGAGCAGGTTGAGTTGTTGTTAAGGCAGACGATCGGGGTAAGTCTGCAGCCGAACGGTGCGCCGTAATATGGACGATGCCGTCTTCGGGGACCCTCTTTTTTTTCTCTTGTTTGTTGTTTTCCTGCGTATCGATATGTAGGCTGGATACAGGATAGAAGGGTCGTGTACGGGTAACTTATTTATTCGCCGGTCCCTTTTCCCCTTGTTTTGCTCCCTTGTGTTCTTTTCTTTTGCGAGCTGGTCCTTGTACACGGACGTGTTCAAACGCTCCTTTATTCCCCTCCACCTCGTTTAAAACGCATTCCCTCTTATATGCTCTCACACTTGCTGTTGTATATGCAACCAACTTACGTCTAGGCACACACTACATGCTATCCAAAATACATGCTTTTTCATGCGCAGTCTTTCTCTCGTGCCTTGCATTTGCTGCGGACGGGTCACGAAGCTTTGAAAGATGTCTATTCTGTGCGTTGGCTTGTCCCACTGATGCTATGGCAGCTTTCCAAGTTCTGGAGGTAGTCCTTCCTAATCCGACGATGTGCCAATCCGACTTTCACTCTGTCGACGATTCACGAATCGGGCCTTCACATCCAAGTACGGTCACACCCACCATCACCATATAGACGTGGGGAAATGCCGTGACCTGGGCGTCACTCAGGGCGATCAAGAAAAGGTACACAATGGAATCATTGGTCGGATGTCTGACTCGCCGAGACCCTGGTCGGCATATTATGGTGTATCACACGGGACGGTCAGGCCTTGCCAACGGAACAAATTGATCGGTTTTTCATTCAACAACAAAACGAAAATGAATGCGATCTAGTACGCGAACGGTTACAGTCGTCCCTATTTTCGGCCTTTGGAAACCGGCAGTTGCGTCGACAAGGACCTACGGAGAGATATGGGGGACACTTTCCGGGCACGGAGACGGAGCGGAGGTGAATGAAGGCCCGGGAGATCACGGGGGAACGGAAGGGCTCGGGGTAGGGGATGATGGTTTCAGGGGAACGGTGGAGATACGCTGCAAATACTCTACTGCCTTGTAGTATCCTTTTGCTGCCGCAAGCTCGACAGGTGTACGTCCCCGCTTATCGCGTGTATGAGTGTCGCACCCAGCTTGCACAAGAACATCCAAAATAGGAATGAAAAAGTCCCAGTTAAACCGCCTGTTTCCAGATGCAAGAGCGACATGCAGGACTGAATCACCAGACGGCGAAATGGCGCATACATCAGCACCGCGTTCAATAAATACCAGTAAAATTCCCGGGGCTACGAGCCGTTGGGCTTTGAACAGATCAAGTAAGATGTCGCTGGGAAACGGCGCATCTTGTGCAAGCAGGTACTCCACAACGGAGGAAAACTCGTGAGTAGCGGCAACTTTGATGGGTAGTTTGCCATCGATATTACGGATAAAAGCACTACAGCCTGCCTCCATCAACGTCTTGGTCGCTTGCAGACATTCATTCTCTGACTGCATTCGCATCACATGGTGAAGCAAGGTATTCTGCTTTGGGTCTCGCGCATGAACATCGGCTCCTCTGCGGATAAACGAAAGTGCTATCGATATCCACCTGTCAGAGTCAAGCCCGAGGATCGTTGACATTGGGAATACATGAAATAGAATGTCGGGAGGAAATGGTGCATCTTGTGAAAGCAGGTATTCCACGACGGAAGTAAGTTTGCGCTTTACGGCGACTTCGATGGGTAGTATAGAAGCACCACAGCCAGCCTCCATCAACATCTTTGTCACTTGTATACAGTCATCCTCTGAACCCGTTTGCATCACATAGTGAAGCAAGGTATTCTGCTTTGGGTCCTGTGCGTGAACATTGGCTCCTTTGTGGACAAGTGAAGATGATATCGATATCCACTTTCCAGCGAGAAGACTCGGGGTGTTCAATGGTTGCAGTGTATACAATAGAATGTCGGAAGGAAATGGCGTGTCTCGTGAAATCAGGTGTTCCACGACGGAAGAAAAATTGCGATTGATGGCAACTTCGGCGAGTAGTTGACCATTAGCGTTGGGGCCAGAAGCACTGCAACCTGCCTCCATGAATATTTTCGTCGCGTGCAGGCAATGACTCTCCGACTCCGTTCGCATTATATCGTGTAGTAGGGTTTCCGCAAGAGGTGACGCCAATTGGGATGTGAGGCATTCCACGACTTTCCAAAACCCTCGTCTTACGACAATGTGCAAAAGTGTCCCACCCCTCGAACTACGGGAAGAGAGGTCCCCACCACCAGCGATAAATGTCTTTGCCAATTCTAGACATGTGTCTTCGTCGTCTAAAAGTTCTCCGATAGCTGCGAATACTCTATCTTCCTCCTTTTGCTGGAAATTGCCAAGAAGCGAATGGAGCACCGCTACCTGCGTTGTGCGATCTTCCCGTAGCAAGGTGGTCCTCGAAGATGGGTCGAATGTCATCAAATACTCGACAACTTCATGGTATCCTTGCTTTCCTGCGATCTGAAGGGGTAGCTCGCCAAGTGGGTTACGAGTCAAATGATTGCAAAAAGCGCTAGTTAATATCTTTGTTATCTCCAAGCAGACGGATCGATCGGGTAACCGCATCGTGACGTGCAGCAAGCCCTCCCCGCTGGGATTGACCATGTGTACGTTGGCCCCGTTGTCGACAAGCAACCGAATCATGGCCACTCTCTTCACGAGGGTAACTTGTAGTGCCGCGAATAGGATTCTGGCTGGAAGAGTCACGCCCAGCGAAAGGAAATATTCCACCACCGTGATGAATCCTCGCCGTACAGCCACTTGGACTGGTGGTCTGTCGTCTGCATCACGTTCACAAGAGCTACAGCCAGCCTCAATGAGCAGTCTTGTTATGATGAGACACCGGTTCTCGTCAGGTAACCTCATAGCTATGTGGATTGGAGTATCCCCGTTGGGAGCAAGCACATTTGTAATACCTGGTCCGAATTTCAGCGAGCGATCATCTTTCAGCTTGACAAAGTCAGAAACCTACCATCGGCACGTGACACCGAGGGAATATCTGAGGGGGAAGACGGCTGTATCGAGAGTAAAGCCATAATCACGGCAATACATCCCTTTTCTAATGCGATGAGGAGAAGCGATTCTGCGCAACCAACTTGGACAAGCACTCTTATGGCAGGCACCAGGTCATCTCTTCCCTCTCTCTGCCCGCACTCTTCCTCGTCCTCCACGAATGCTTCCAGAAGGCGTTGTTTATCCCAGGGAAAGGCAGCCCATTTAACGAACTCGGGTGTCTGCAACAATCGCCGGATGACATACGGAGGGAATTGACGAGGTTGAACCTTGAGTACGTGGGAGAGTAACTTGTCCGGGATGGTGCTTCCTTCCGCCAATAATACATCGAGTATTTCTGCATGCCAATGTTCCACAGCAACTTCTATCGGCATTGCCTTCTGCTCGTCGGAGGAATCCAACATCGATATGTCAGAATCCAAGTCACCTCCATCTGATCTCTCCACATATGTGTCTTCGTCCGCAGCCGATTCGCTGACAACCAAGCCTCTCTCGTTCACATTGGCACCCCGTTCGACCAGAATCTTAGCATGACCTGTCTTGCCAAAGCGCGCAGCATATATGAGCGGGTTCGTTCCCTCCCTTGATGTGAACGTACACGATAGACCAAGGAAGTTGTGAAACAGAGAGTCGGACGCAAAGGTAATGAGGGTGTACATCGTGAAATCATGCTCGGAACCTGCCCACGGAGTCCCAGAACGAATCGACGGGACCAATCTACACATTTGGTCCCACTGTCGTGGGTATCGGAGAATCTCTCTCTGGAGAGTTTCCATGTCCACGAAAATGCTTGCGTTTCCTGGCCCTAGATGGGCGAGATGGGCGAAACCATAGGAGAGGACATAGTTCAGAAGCGGTCTGGATGAATCGGATGTGGAAATCTCAAGGTCTCTCTCCCGCGTTATGCTAGAAACTTTATCTCTACATTCCCTCATTTGATCAAGACAGAAGGAAATGTATGCCATGCAAAGCCTTGCGGAACGTTCGTGAGCATCTTCCAAGACAATATGATACTCTGGCAATTTCTCCAGAATGAGTTCACCAACCAGGTATTCCTACAAAACGGTGTTAAATGTTTGCAAGGGAGATATCCGTTCTCTCATGGATTCGACTCACCTTGACGCTCATATGAGAGAGCGTGACAATATCAGTCCCTTTATCATGAATCACAAGGCTCCTACTAACTTCCAAGAAATCGACACCTGGTATGAGCAGGAATCCAGGGTCTAATGTTCGCAGTGCAGGGTCAATCGTGACCGCTTCCAGAAGCTCCCGTAGCCGCATGGGCCGCAGCGAGGTAACGAGCCATACCAATCCTCGGCGTACCAGGCGCGAATATTCCCACCGTTTGTCGATCCTAATAAGAATCCTCCGATAAGTCTCTTCCAAACCCTCCGGAAGGCTCTCGAGTGCCCTTCGGATTTCAGATACCGATGTACACCCGTCCAACGTGTCGATCTGACACTGTACCCAACGAAACCTTGGGTATGAAACCGTCAGTCTAGACACAAAGCAAGAACATACGTGCTTCTTACATCCCGTCAGCATTCGCACACAACGTAATTTGGACCTCTTCTCTCAACCTTCCGTCGAAAGTTCTCAACCGATGACGTGAATCAAGCTCTCTCGTAACATGCAATAGGATGTCAGCTGACAATTCGTTGGCCATTTTGTCCAGCGAGATGCATGGAAAATCGTCCAGTCTCTTGATGATATTCTGTAGCGGTCGACATGTCACAAACATTCGGATATCACCGCCATTCATGATCAGACCGTCCAGCAGGTTCTCCACGTCCTTGCATTCGTCGAGTCCGTCGACAACAATGAGAGGTTTTTGGGGGCATGATCTTGCGACCTTGGATAGATAAGGTGCCAGTTTTTTGACGTTGTAGAAGGGGTCCACAATACTTGTTGCGACCTTGAGTAGCTCATCGAGCAAATCTTCCGAGTCCATCGCAAGGTCACAGAGACGTTCTGTTAACTCGGCGAGAAGGGATCGCATGACTTCTAGGGCACTCGTAGACCGTCTGGACCGGAAATCGCAATAGAAGTAGACCAGGATTTCACCGTCCTTTTTCGTGTTGTTGAGGTCATCGATGACGGAAGAGCTATTGGCATGGTCAGTGACGCTACCCTCGGCCACAGGTGGTTTAAGCATACGCTAAAATAGATTTTCCGGCACCGGCTGTGAACAAGTTAGTGTCAGTAACGAAATTTAGAGGGTGGCGAACCTTTTCCCTGAAGCCACAAAAATGGAATTTCCCCCTTCTTCCATGACTGATATGCTTCCGTAGCAGGCAACCACATGCATGTATCAGATTGACGCGTTGATGAAGTTTGTCGATGTTTCTCGGAGCAGTTTACTGGGTCGAGTTTTTCCAGCAGCTTTTTCAATTTCTGAGCTTGATGTGTGATATAGTCGGTAAGTGGTTTGTACTGGCGACAGCAGCCTGGACGTACCAATCTTTGATTTTTGATGCTCCAACGTGACGTCTGTCCTTGATGTGATTTGAATTTCTCGATGGACACAGATATCCCTGGCACGACTGGCGATCAGGCGAGAGTGCGATCTCTCCACGAAGTCGAGACTTACTGCGTATCAGAAGATGCCGTCTGCCGAAGTACTTCCTTTTCGTAGTTCCTGTGCAATATTGTTATGCATGAACTCCTCCCAATGCCCCACACTCACCAGATATCTGACGAAAGCAAGAATTGAAAATGAGGTTTGTGGATGTGAAAAAGCGCGATCGCCCTATTCATATCGTCTTCTTGGCACGTGGATCTCGTTGGGGCTAAGCCAGAGAACCTTTGGACGCCAAGAATGATATCGAGTAGTTTCACCATCTCTCTCAAAGTGTCCAAACATGTTTCGGGTTCAGGACCAGAGAGCCAATCTATGAAGCGGTCACTGAGCATGTAATGACAACGGATGATCGGGTCGTCAAAGACTCTGAGGATGGCGCGAGATACGTCTACGATTGTGCGGAACTCGAGTTGAAGCCGAACGAGAGAGTGGTGTTGAACGTTTTTGACGCCTTTGATGGTGGAGTACCGAGTTGTAGCATTTTGGATGTCCTGGGTGACTCGCACGATATCGCGTAGAATATTCTCAGCAGCGTCCATAGCGACACGTACGTGTGGTTCTCGGAATTCATAACCTCGTGCCCGCACACTGGCAGCTGAGAAAGATGGCTGTGGACAATATGCCCATTTTGGACAAGGTCATCTGGTGACTCAGGCTGGACCGTCTCTAATGAAGGACATCGATAGACGGTTAGAAGACTTAAGATCCAGTAGGCTATTGTATTTGGTTCTTCATCGATACTTCTCGTTCAGTCACGATCTCATACTGCAAACGTGAGGTCACTAGGGTCAAACTCATAACATTATTTCTGTCAACTGTATTCTAGTATTTCCTGTGCAATGCTGTGATGCATGAACAACTGCAAATGATGCGAAATCAGACAGTGTTCGTTGGAAGTCTGAAGCAAGTAGTGAAAATCAGCGTTGTGAGTACAGGAGAGCGCGATGGTTCATTAGTTGTCTTCGTATGAGTTTCTTTGCACTCAGACCTTGTTTAAATGTACGCAGAAAACGCCAGTCATGATCGATATTGAGCACCATCTCAACAAGTGCAACACACCCTTCGGGTTCAGGCCCAGAGCCAGACATCCAATCTATGAAGTGGTCATCAAGTACATAAGTGACGACGAGAAGAAATACTTTGAAGGACGGCGAGACATGCTTCGGCGATTGCTTTAAGGAGCCCGAGTTGCAGTCAGATGTGGAAGGTCAGCTCAGTGTTTGACGTCTATGGCTGTGGGACACCAGTACGAGTTGTCTGCCTGCGGTGACGACGCAGGGAACAAACTAGGACAAACACGGTTAACGTCCACTTGTATTCCCGATTTAGACATGAGTTTGTCTCTGGCGCGTCGATACGCGTGACGGGATCTCTGTTGTATCTCTGGTACCGAGAATGACGACTCGACCTCTCACCGCGTCCACACGAAATACAAGGACCCATACAATGATGTATTTTTTTCACCAAAAATACACCACCCCGAGGAACGCACACATTCGTAGCTACCCTTTTAGCATTTTGTTTGACACAGTGCTGTTCAGTGTCGCATGGTCCAAATTGGCAGCAAGTTCTCTCATGGACTTCCTTCCCCTGCATCCCCATATGACGCGCCTTGTCCACTCGGCTTCCACGTATATAATAATCGTACACCCCGAGTGATTCATCAGCTTGCGCCCACCGTCGATCACGATCTCGCTATCGCCGCGTCCCTCTCCACACTATCGCTCTCTTTACCTATCCTCCGAGCCGGCCCTCGTCTTTCCGCTTCCGCAGGCACACGCGGCCCATTCGTTTAATCACCACAAAGAAAATCACCATGATCCTCTTTCGTCCCACCTTTGTCACCACCTGGATGATGTTACAACTCGTTGCTCTGTCATGCGTCTTTCTGACGTCAGGCAAGTCCTCTCCGAATTTTTTACTGTGGTGTTTGAATCGCTGATTTACTTTGTTTTATTGATGCATAGTCTCTGCAGCGCCGCAGTTCGGCAAGTATATTTTTCACGTCCTGGACGAGCCCTCGTCCGCTGGCAACGTCTCTGTTCCTTGCGGAACTACCGACCCGCCAGCGGGCGCCGCGCCCTCCGTGGCATCGGGTATTGCGATGTCAACTCTCGCCAATGACGCAGCTCAAACTCCTGATGCCGCTGGCCAGATCAATGCAGCGAGCACGACCGTGTCGTCTACCAGCGTACGTACTCACTCCGAACGCGTCTACGCGTCTCCAAATGAACGCTCACATTATCATTAGACATCGGTGGTCGCCACACAGTCCAGTACACTCCCTCAGAGCAGTAGCGCGTCACACAGTCTCGGTGGTGGCATCCACACCGCCCTCCTCTTTGGTGTCGCAACATCTGCCATCTTCCTCGTTGTCTGATCGCCCATCCCGAGTCCTCCGCATCACGTTTGACGTGTTTATGGATGCCTTTCCCCCTGGGCCCCTCTCAAACGCGTGGAATGGTTTATTCAAATCATTGCCTTGCTCGCTCTGTGGCATTTCCTGCTCTCTCGACTTCCTCACTTTCATTATTTATTTTTACTCAGACTCGTTCCAGGAAAGTCAGAGATGTGACCACGCGTCATTCTGTGGCCGAACTTTTTGCATGACTCTCCGTATGTAGCCATCTCACTTTCACTCAACCTGTACGCGCGGCTCCCACTCGCATTCGGAGTCGCTCCCTGTAGCATCTACAGTTTTTGTATCTATGGACTGGAATTGTATCGTACCTTAGATTTTCGTCCTTTTCGTCGACAAACTACTAGAACTAATCGGTCATGCTTCAAATACATCGGTCTATATCATTTGCTGCCTGTATTCGCCGAATCGCGTAGAATGTGTTCGTCACGTGATCACTTTCGGCACGAGGCCAAATGGTAGTACGCGGGGTGGCGTCACTGATCAACCACCCGGGCCCTTGCTATGGCGAAGCTCTAAATCTCATCAAGTACTTGCACGATTTGGAATGCGACCTGTTCGAACAACTTATCAGCCGTATCAACAGCTCCCAACCCGGATGCACGCCGGAAAAAGAAAACTCACCCAAGGGGCAAACTGCATAGTATGCCCACTAGATCGACTTCGTAATAGGTCAATCCACATGTTGCTGTATGCTCCGATGCCATTGATAATCGATGATGCATGATGAAGCTACCACCTGCAATCGGGGTCTGGGGTTCCTTGCAGTCTATTCCCTGTTCAAAAAAAAGTCGGAGCGTCCATGCAAGATAGACACACATGTCATGCTGTCGTGTCTAACGAAGACGAGGGTACGCTCAGTCAACCATGCTATACTTCCTTTCCATCGAATGCGTCGGACTTATTTCTGACTCATTGCGATACACGTCCTGACAACAGGAGGAAATTCCGTCAATAATCACCCCGACGGGGTCAAACAGACAACATGACTTGAAGAGGAAGCCGACAATTGAAAAGATGCACTCTTCGGCGATCTTTATGAAATCAGCCAAGCCATGAACGATCACGGGAGGACCGTGAAGGCAGTTGGCAAGCTGTTGTCCGCATTCGGGAACACGTTGACGTTGAAGCACTCGGCCCAATTGACGGGCGTATGAATCGTTTCCTTGGCTTCAAGGTAGTTCAAACAAATAGGTGACTGTCGCTGAGGGAAGGAACCTCTATGTACTTGATCTCTGGTGGCCACCACGGTGATGAACCCCCCACTTTCTCACTGACGCCTAGCAAGAAGCACCGTGACTGCCACCCGCATGTACCTGCCCATGGGACGCAACGCAATGACCGAACAGCCTTGGGGTTCCCAGCCGCGAAAAGGGGCGAGAACAACGTTGGGCCCTCTCCTCCAAGCGCAAGTCTGAGCTCAACCGGGACCGGCAACAGTGATCCGATGTTCTCATTTCCTGAGTCCAGACAACGGAAAGAACGAACAAGTTGGTGAGTGAGCGAAACTCAACTCACTGTAGATCGTTTCGATCGTTCGATAGGCTTGTGGCAAGTGAGCGGTTGAGCAATCGGGGAAAGAAAGCGGAGGGACCGGGGGTGACGGCAGGAGTGGACAGATCGTGCGCCCGCATACCACCCACGACGACGACGAACGGATGACGCCGCAAGGCCGTTGAGTCGGTTGAGCCCAATAACGCCACATTCTTGGACGCCAGAGTCGGGCTCCCTGGCGTCCGTAATACAACGTGACCTAGATGCCGTCGCACCTCGATCAGCTTGTGGGGTTTCTCTTTTTACTTCACGTGGAGATGCTGAGACGTGCTGACAGACTGTACCAGAAGATCCGAGTCGGAGTTCCGTGGGAGGCACTGTGACACCAGGCTATGACATCTTCTCTTTGATCAGCATCTGTTTCGTCTTTAAATGCTTTCCCCCTTCGACCGCAGCGCGACCGAAGCATCATTGTCCTATCGGCTGCGACAAGCCAGTTGCAACCAAAACCTGTGGTACCGTAAGTTCAATCAGACTCAGAACGATTTCTGATTCCGGGCCAACCGCGCCGTCTACAGTCCAACCACGCCATTCGTGGCCCAACCGCATCGTCAGTAGCTCAACCGCCCTTCCTCCAGTTCAACGGTCATCCCCAGCGTTTGGCATTTGCACAAGCGCAGGTGTGCTCGCTCTTCTGCATGTCTATCGTGTACCCAGGATGGATTATCACACAACCCTAGGGCCAAAGATATACAGTTCACTCAACTTGCTGTCCGTGCATGTGCAAGGCAAATATGGTTTATTTGCAACGTCGCTCATAGCATCGATCATATAATGCTGCACAGGACCCATGCCGTACTTAGTACCAAGAGTTACAACCCGACCTCTTGACACCGCCTCCACGCAAAAATACAAGGACCCATACATACAACCATGGTATTGTTTCACTAAAAATATACTGGCCCGACAAACGCACACACTCATAGTCACCCTTTTGACGATATGGTTGTTCGTTACAGTGTCGATCAGTGTCGCGTGGTCCGATCATCGGCAAGTTGTCTCAGAGCTCCTCTCCCTCCATTGCTTTTATGACGTGCATTGCCTACTCAGCGCTTCAGCCTCTACGTATTTAATGGTAATGTACTCCGAGTGATTCATCAGCATTCAGCAGTCCCTCGCCTTTTCACTTCCACAGACACACGCGACCCATCCATTTGATCACCCCAAACAAATAAGTTCACCATGGTCCTCCTCCGCCCCACCTGGATGATGTTTCAGCTCGCCGCTTTGTCGTGCATCTTCCTGACGTCAGGCAAGCCCTCTCCGTTTTTTTCCAGTCATTCTTGCATTGCTGATCTTTCTCATGTCCTCTATTCCAATGATGTACAGTTTCTGCTGCACCACAGTTCGGAAATCCGTATATGCGCGTGAATGATAAGTCCCCATCTACCGTAAGCGCTTCCGCTCCCGCTGGAGCTGCCCACCCGGCAGTACTCCCGCCGTCCTCGGGCACTGCGATGCCGACTCACGTCCATGTTCTGGTTCTAACTCCTACTCCTATGGGCCAGACTCACGCGGCGAGCACAATCGTGTCTTCTACCAGCGTACGTGCTCACTCCGTACGTCCCCAAATGAACGCTCACGTTATCTTTTATTTTCATTAGACATCGGCCACACCGTCCGGTGGACCCCTTCAGAACGGTAGCGCGTGAGACAGCCATCTTCCTCGTGGTCTGATCCGCCGCTCCGTGTCCTCCGTCTCGCGTTCGATGTACTTTTAGATGTCTTTCCCGCTGAGCTCTCTCAACCATATGGAAGAGATGACTCATTTCTTTGTTCGCTCTATGCCTTTTCTCTCTCAACCCCCTTTCCCTTCGTTATTTATTTTTATTCGGATTCGTTGCAGGAAGGATAGAGATGTGACCACACGTCGTTCCGCGCAGCCCTTTTGCGCGAGACGCACTCCCTCCCTGTAGCATCCAGTGTTGTATTACATGTGTTTGAAATTATTATATCGTGCCTCGGTTAGATGTTCAGCCTGAATTCGTGTCCGTCCATTCCGCCAAATGTCCCATTTCAAGTCCCATTTCAAGCCAACACAACAGAAGTCGAACGATAATCTACATCAAACACCATTCTATGGCGTATCCCTAAATCCCATCAAGTACTGCATGATTTGGAAGGCGGCCTGTTCGGACAACGTATCAGTCGTATCGACAGTTCCCAAGCCGGACTGCACGCCCGAAAAAGAAAACTCACCCAGGGGGCAAACTGCGGTATCATATGTCCACTGAGGTCGACTTCGTAATAGGTCAATCCACGTTCCGAATGCATGTTGCCGTATGCTCCAATACCGTCGACGATGAAGCTATCATTGGCGATCGGGGTCTGGAACCCTTGCAGTCCGTTCCCTGTTCGAAAAAAAGGGGACGTCAAAAAAGGCAGCTTCAGAGCGTTCGTGCGAAACAGACATACACGTCATACTGTTGCGCGCAACGAAAGACAAGGGTACGTTTAGTCAACCATGCGATACTTCATTTCCATCGAACACGTCGGACTTACTTTTGAATTGCGATGCGCGCCCTGACGATAACAAGAGAAAATCGTGCGTCAATGATCACGCCGCCAGTTAGACAGGCAGCATGACATGAAGTAGAAACCAACAATCAGAAAAGACGTACCCTTCAGCGATCAATACGAAATCAGCCAAGCCGTGGACGATCACCGTCCGCACATTCTTCTCGATCACGTTCGGGAGGACCGTGAAGACAGGTGGCAAGCTGTTGTCCCCATTCGGGAACACGTTGACGCTGGAACACTCGGTCCATTCCACATCGACCGGAGCATGAATCGCTTCCTTGACTTCGAGGCGGTTGAAATAAATAGGCGATTGTTGCTGAGGGAAGGAACCTCTAAATATGTCACGTGAGCTCTTCGTTCGGAAGAGCGACTAAGAACAACGTACGGAAAGCCGAGGACGTCCCACAATATTGGATACTGTGCTCGATATCAGTCTTGGCACCTCAATAACGGTTCATTACTTGCCGTGTCCCAGATACGATAGATGTCGAATGCTGGGTTGATGATCAACGCATTGTTGAATATGTCGTCCCAAACGTCGCATCCATCCGCAAATTCGACAGAATTTCCTGGGAGAGGAAGAAGTCCTTGCGGTGGGTACGTCACGTAGGTGGAGACATAATCGGAGTAATTGCAATCGGCGGCTTTCTGATTGATGTACTCCAGATATGTCTGGCTAGAAAGGTCGGATGTGTGTTTGAACTCGAGCGCGTAATGGGAGAAGAGTTGACAAATAAAATATCTTACTTGAAGGAGAACAAGCCTTGATTTCTGTTCACAAAGTCCACTGCAGGGATTTCTTCTTGCACAACATCCCACGAAATCAACGCTAGACGATATCCTTCAGCACATGCAAAACGAAGGCCTAAACAGATGAACACTCACGATCACTGATCCAAATTCCTTGAAGAGAAAGATCCAGGAGAGTCGTATTCTCATAGATATAGTTTGCAATATCTACGAACAGCGAGTCAGATTTGCCATCACCTTCACCCATGCAACCCACAAGGAACATAAGTGCCGGCATACTAGCCAAAACAAAAGCTTGAGTTACTTATCCCGTCACAATAAGGACGGCATGCTCACGCTTTCGCCTGAAAGCCAAAGATTCTTTCCCTTCAGTTCCGAGAATACTTCAAGGAACTGTTGCAGAAATCCGACAAGCTGTTCAGCCAGTTGGTCCTCGTTTTCGATATTTGGAGTCCCTTGTGAGAAACCGGTGCCGACTGGTTGCTCTACCCAGAGGACAGAAGAGAGATTGGTCCAGCTGTATTCGTTGACCGTTGGCTTGGCTTGACCCCAACTCCACGACAGGGGCTAGGCAACGGTATTAAACCTGGAGATAGAGCCGAGATGGAAGATACCTACCCCGTTCTCTTGGAGAAGACCTTCGAGCGAAGAGCATCCGGGACCGCCGTTCGTCCTAAAATAAACCAAGATCAGGTGCATGCTCGTTAGTTAGGATAAGGAACGGACCAAAATATGAGATCATCGAGACTTCCTTCAGGGCCAGGAGGGAAGAACCAAAAGAAGAGCTGCACGTGAACAATATCAGTATCCGATACTACTCAGATTCTCACACCATACCTGGCGCGTCTCGTTCGCATTGCCACTGATGGGCAGCAAGCCAGCCCAACTGGGTCCAACGTCGAAATCGACCAACGGAAGGGCACTTCCGTTGACCCAAAACTCTATCAAGATCACGGATGACGTAAATCGCAAACGACGACCAACAGCCGTACTAAACTCACCGGATGCTTTGGGGTTCGTGAACGTGATGTTTTGCACGCTGCTTCGTTTGACGGGAGAAGTTGGGTGCGTGAAAGCAGGTCCAGAATTACGCTGCCATCGTTTTACAGCCTCTGCTTGATGCGCCCTGGCCTCGTCCTTACGCATCATCCGCGCCCCTACCGTAGTAGAGGCCGCGAGAAGCGCCACGAGTGTCGTGGCGAGTATGACCATCTGATGGAGGAACGAAGCTCGCTGGCGGAATCGTTTGGTCAAGGTGCAGGAAGAAATCAAGGAAAGGAAAGGGTTCGGGTCAACGTGGTAGATATACTCACATGCTCAAGAACGGCAACCCCACATACGGTATTGCTGATAACCGGGGCATCATGCGACGTATATCCGATCCATGCGGTAGAGCGGCAGGGCTATAATTGAAGTGTGAAACTTAGCCACATGCATGATGGGTGGCCTTCACAGCGTTGAGCATGCGTGTACCGTATCAAGTTTATTCTTCACATGCGACCGCAGATAAGATGTTCTGCGGGAACATCATGATGGGAGAATCTGCAAGCGACGTGGACCATTCCACAATGAGCGACAAAGGTAAAGCTTATGGCCGTGTCGGAGTTTGAAGTTTGTGGGCGATCAGTAGAAGCTTATTTATAGGTCTCAGTTGCAGGACTTTCCATTTTTGCGCAGCTAGCTTATGAGTATGTAGGAACCAATCGCACCCCCCAGTCGAACTTACCGTGACCTTCGACTACTAGACGACTGTCACACAAGTTCGCGTTCCTAATCGGCTGGCTAATTGTCTGGGAAGCCATTCGAAAGTGGACGGTCTAATTCCAAGGCCCCGTGGATGCAGACCACCGCAATGGCCAGGTACAATCACAAGCAGATGTTTCTCTTGCTCTAGTCTATGAGTACTGTCTACGTGTGTGCGGAGTGAAATTGGGCTCAACAAGAAAGCAAAGGTGCCACACAAGTGCGGACGAAATACTCGTGGAATCTTCCGTCCTTGGTCAATTCTGGATGGAACGTCGTGAGCAGGTGATTTCCCTGTCGGACGGCTACTATGCCTCGCGGATCGTCCTGGCTGTCTAGAGGTGTGACTCCTTCTGATTTTGGGACTACCCCAAGGGGAAGACGAGCAATAACACGAATCGGGGGCTGGTCCGGCGATGAGCTGATTGCTTTGATAACCTAAAGGTTGTTTAGTACAACAAGCGTGTCACACGAGGCTAATAGATACATACCGGTGCACGGATGAAAATGCCGGTGAAAGTATGGTGTGAATGTTGTAGTCCTTCGACAGTTAATGGTGCCTCGAAAGAGTCCACCTGAATAAAAGTGATCACAATCAGTTTCAGGTTGACTACGTCTCAGCACGACGCACCTGCGAACCCCAGCCATTACGTGCAACTGTGAGCGTCATTCCACTCAAAACCTCTTGACCACCCTTTTTTGGATTCTCTATAGTCTCTGCCAGAAGGATGGCACCTGCGCAAGTACCCCAGACCGGTTTCGTCGCGGTGAACTCTCTGAGTGGTTGTAAAAGCCCTGCCAGCTTGGCTAAGAGGGCGATCGTAGTGGATTCTGAAGAAGGTCATCAACGAGCACGTTGATCAGACAGCATGACGCTTGCCTCCGCCTGGTATAATCAAGCCATCGCACTTTGCGAGGTCGTCGGGTGTGCGCACGAGGAGCGGGAAAATCTTGATCGGCGAGGTTATTTTCCGAAGAGCGGTCTCATGCTCAACGAATGCCCCTTGGAGAGCTGGCGATGAACTGTCAGTAGTTTCTCCAGGGAGTGACGGGGAGATTGCTTGCCCAGTATCCCAATGAACACCTTGCTTTGCATCAACTAATTGTGGTGATCGACGTCTCACGCACGGACACTTGTGGAAGAGATGACATGATCAAGCGCATGGACGGAGGATCAAGGCAAAATTTGACTCGAATTTCGGGCCGGACGGAAAGTACCGTGTGAATTATTTGCGATGACTAATGCGCACAGCTCCCGCTTTTTCATCTCTCACCTTGACCACCACAATCTTCCTCCATGTCTGAACTCGAGGCTGACCTCTACGGCGGTAGGAATCTTGTGTCTGGACTTCCTGTTGACATACCTGAACGTTTCTGCGGTAGATCTCTACGGAAACGACGAGGCAGACTTTGCGTCCGCTGTCGACTCACACGAGCCCAAACAGGAAGAATTCAAAACAGAGCTACCTTCGGAAATATCGGTTCCTCCAACTTCAAGACTTGCAGAGGTAAAGCAAGAAACGAAAGCCACCTCTCCTGCTCCTCAGCCAATAAAGTCGGAGCATGTTGACTATCATGACGACCCTGCCTCTTCCGCGCAGTTTGGCTCTTCACCGCAAAATGCGCCACAACAGATTCCCACGTATCAACAACCGTCGGATTATTCTGTAGACGTCTCGCACTCGGGTTCGTACGACCGCCCTCATATGCCCGAGCGCAGTGTACGGCCGTCGGAAATGAAAGATGAAGGGTGAGTTTTTGGAATCCCCGCGCTGATTGTGGAAGCTAGTTCTGTCGCGTTGCTGCGCTCGTCGGTGTTAGGGTGTCGCCAAGTAAAAGTGTAGTCGGTCTATCGTCGTCTCGCCTAGCTACTCGGAAGTCTGTCGACTAGCACTAGGCTAGCTCTAGCGTACAGTCTAGTCTAAGCTAGGCTAAAAACAACCCTCAAGAGACAGTAGCGTCCTCTTCATTTCTCTTCTGTTATAACGTCTCCTGTCCTTTACAGATAACTAATACCAACTTTGCTTTTTCCATATCTCCATCGTCTACGGTGTTCATCGCTGTCAACCGTATGCGCGTGTCAAACTGGGATGACTATCTATAGCAAGATGTTCATTGGCGGGCTCAACTGGGATACAACCGATGGTACTTACGCCGTCATTAATCTTGTCGTCATCGTTCAGTAGTACTAAAACTAGCATCTCTTCGTACCAGACTCCCTCAGGAACTACTTTACGCAGTTTGGTAAAGTAGATGCATGTACTATCATGCGCGACGCCGCTGGGCGGTCACGGTGTTTCGCCTTCTTGACGTTTGAAGATCCAGCGAGCGTTAACGCCGTGATGGTACGGGAGCACTTCCTGGATGGCAAGATTGTACGTACATTGCTGTATTTAATATGTGGATTACGTCGGGCTCATATGCGCTCTCCCCGCGTGAACTGAAGATAGATCCTAAACGAGCAATACCAAGGCAAGAGCATCAACGGGCGACGAAGCTGTTCATTGGTGGCCTCGCTGGCAGCGTGACGTCCGAGTCCATGCGCGAATTCTTCTCTCAGTTTGGCAAGGTCATTGATTCGACGGTCATGCTCGACCGCGAGACAGGACGGAGTAAAGGGTTCGGCTTTGTATCCTTTGAAGACACCAACGTCCAACCTTTCCTTGGTTTTGGCAATCTACAAATTGACGGTAAACTGGTACGTTCCGGCCCGCCGTTTGACACGACAGTCGTTGACCTTGCGACTCTCCAGATTGACGTTAAATTGGCCCAACCACGGTATCAACGAGACCACTTCCAGGAGGACGGCGCGCCACAGCAGTACACAGCTCCCCACGCCGGTCCTGGTGCGAGCGGGGTAGTCGCAGGCGCAGGATTCAACGGGCAGACGGGCGGTGGTGTCAATTTTCCTAACGTTCAGGCGAACGCCGCTGCATTGACCGGCGCTCCAACTGGCAACACACCCTTTGATCCACAAGCGCTGGCGCAACTGTACACCAGAATGTTCCAGATGGCTGGTGCGGGCGGTATGATGAGCATGGGCATGAGCCCCATGATGGGCGGCATGGGCGGTGGCATGGGCACTGGAGGGTATGGCGCGGGCATGGGAGGCATGGGTAGGGGAATGAGCGCCGGCATGGGTGGTGGTGGTGGAATGGGCGGTGGTGGTAGCGGTCCTGGTATGGGTGGTGGTATGGGAAGGGGAGGGCAAGGGATGATGCAGGGTGGGACACCGACTGGCCCCAGTGGGTTGGGTCCCAACGTTCCCCGTGGTCCTCGAGGCGCTCAAGGGGGCGCAGGGGGGCCGGGTGGTCCTAGCGTGGGGCCACAGCGTGCCGGCCAACGTGGCCAGCACAGCTATCACCCTTATCCACGGTCGTGATTGCCGTTTGGACGACAATGACGACCTGCTCAAAGAAACTCAAAATTTCACTGTTTGAGCACTCGATGCTCGATTCCATGGGCGTACTATTGCCGCCCATGTTTTTTCGTTAACTTTATAACGTATGGTTGTACTGTACGATGTCTGTCAGTCTTGAAACACTACTTCAACATAATAAACGCTTGCTTAGAGCCGTTGGCTGTGGTGGGACAGGCCATGTGGCAGTGCTCTACATCAAGCCAGTATGTCGACGCGACCCTGCGACGGCGAAGAGATCGTTTTTCTCACACATCCTCGACGGCGACCTACACTACAACTTCAAACATACAAGCTTCGACGTCAACCACATAGAATGCCCCCACACGTCGATGTCGTCGTCGTTTTTCGGGCGGCCTCAACGCGCGCACCGCTCACCAAGGAACAAATACGAAAAAACGCGGCAAAGACGGAACGGCAGTACACAGCGCTCATCAATACGCTCACTCGGGCGGGCCTCAAGGCGGTCGGACGTCGAGGAGAAAACCAAGACCAGCTCCTTGTCCTCGTCGCCTGCCCGCCCGATCTACTCGTTCGATTAGTCCATTGCGAACGGTCAGCGTTACCCCTCGTTCACGGACATGTGTAGCTCATTTGTTCGTGTTCCCCTCTCTAGCTATTCCGACTTTTTATGCGGTCTTCCCATGTCCAAGTTACCTTCCGCAGAAGCAGACCTCGATTCGGCTCCGCTCTCGTCTGCGGATCGCGTGCGCCTTGTGCACGCTTATCTGACCTCGACGCCGCATGACGGTGGTCTGGGCATCATACCAGGCTGCGGAGAATGGGACCTCGTCCAGTCTATCATGGCGCTTCATAACCACGAATTCAACGATCAGTGGATACGGTTATGGACGCGACACAGGATAGCGTCGGTGGAGCTCGAACAGGTGCGGTATCAGGTACGCCTCGTCGATCGCTCTCGCTCCGCAGTCAAGCTTACGGGGAGAGCCACATAGTTTGGCGAATCCATCGCTCTTTATTTCTCGTTCCTGACCGCGTATACGCGCGCTCTTGTCTTTCCTTCAGTACTCGGCGTTCTTTTTTATTTCTTTGGCACACAGTATTCTGTGATCTATTCCACGCTTTTATTTGTCTGGTCCGTCGTGTTTGTTGAATGGTGGCGTCTTCAAGAACGCATCCTTTCCGTTCGATGGCACACCCGCGGGTCTTTTCGCGTGGAGAAGCGAAGGGCAGACTTCATTTCTGGTTTCCCATGGTGGAAGAAGGAGGCGAGAAAGATGGCAAGCATACCCATCATATTAGTGTTTTCCAGCGTTCTCGCCGTCGTGTTGACAGGTGTGTTTGTCCTGGAAGCATTTGTGACCGAGCTATACACCGGTCCTGGCCATCGCATCGTGGTAAGTCGTCGTCGCATAATCCATGTTGTCGACTTCTAATTCTAACTTTCTCTTCCAAAGGCTTTCAGCCCGACACTTCTCTTCTCGGCGTTGGTACCGCAACTGCTCGGCGTGTACAAGTCTATTGCGATGCGGTATACGGACTGGGAGAACCACGCACATCAATCCAGTCACGCAAGCTCCTCCAGCATCAAAGTATTCACATTATCTGCTATCAATGCCTACCTCGGTCTCGCGCTTTCCGCGTTCGTCTATGTCCCCTTTGGAGAGGGAGTGATGTCGCTCGTTCAGCACTACCTCTTCTCTGGCCCGCCGCCAGGAACCGCCGCAATCCTCGAAAGGCTGAACATCAATCTAAATGATACCTTGAAGTTTAAGTTGGGAGCCAAGGGAGCATTGATGAAGGCGGGTACAAAAACAAT
>JBBPLP010000289.1:0-29830 GCA_038089875.1 Fistulinella prunicolor
ATAATGATGAGGGGGACCGCCGGCTAGACATGACAGATGACAGATGTCATGGATGTCGATTCGATCATGACAGTCAGCACGTCCCAGTAGCATCTGGCACTGTACCAGCGTGCATCGGACGCAGTGTAACAGCACGTACCACTTTGGAAAGAGGCTGAAGCCCATGATCAAACAGTTACTCACCTCGACCTAGCTGCACCGTACCATCTCCTTCCTGTGTCCATCTCACGCCGTCCATCTCATTAGCTGACTGCCTTTTCTAGACGTAATTCACCGAACGCCAGTGCCTACCACCCCTGCCCGGGGCCCACCGGCCCCCGCATTTTCCGACGCAAGTGAGTGGATCTCACGAAGACTTATTCGTCGCCCGTATCGGTGGACCCTGACCCCATTATAGCCAACAAACTTGGCCATCTACATCGAATTGTACTCAACGCCTTTTCTCGACCTCATCTCAATAATTCCTGGTGCATATTCGTGCTACATGCACGAAATAATATCGCTTGTGAACACGGTCGTCTTGGGAGACGTAGGACGGCCAATTGTTAGGAGGGCTGGACGGAGGTAATTGCCGCGGCGGCTGTTTCACCGTTACTCGTCCTACAAATTTGAATATACGATGTTGACTATGCATGGTGCACTGAATTGCAGTGAAACGGTCAGCGCGTGATGCTATCCATTTTTTGCTGCGTAATTATGGTTCCGCGCCTGTGATCTGGAGTGAGACAAGATGGCAAGTGAGTCCGAACGGTACTTGGCACTACACAGCTCACTGAGTCGCGAAATTAGTACAGCCAACTCTAAGGGTATGTCGCCGGAAGGTCATGTCGCGGGCTAATTAAGAGTAGGGGTCTTCGATCAAAATATGTATCAAGTCACTGTCACAATGTCGTCACATTGTCCGAGGACTAGAGTCAGAGCGAATGCATTCAGGCAGGCTACTCGGAGGATTAAGTAAGGGCCAAGCACCCGAACCGCTGCTTTCTCTGTCCCCCACGCGCCCACTTGTCGCATCTCCTCGAGTGCCGCTTTCACACTGATTGTTAACGGTCGCCACCGTCAAGTAGCACTCGCAAACATCGGTGTGACGCTAAGCTTTAGAAGCGGCGCGTGCGGCGTTGCCGGGATCTCGTCGAGTACTTCCACAGTGGTCGATTGGTGATGGACCGAGATTGGTGGCCCAGGGGAGCAGCTTCATGTGACAGGATCCTCGCACACGCTTGCACGAGCGCATCAAAAGAATCGACCTCATCCTCTACGGCGGCCAAAATCCCGGCTGGTACCTAGTGCTTCCAGTATGCAACCTGCGACACTTTCCCTTCCATGTCGCCCAAGGACGGGCCGCATGAATGCACAAGCACGTCAAACCTAGCATCGCTTCACGCCCTCACACAAATCTCGGAGATGATCTAGGGGCGACGATGATATGGCTCGCTTACTGTCCAAAACATCCTGCTTCAACGATCACCAACACGCGTTCGCATATCCCTTCAAGAACTCCCTTGATCATTGCTTGTATGGCTTGTACCGTGAACGCGATTACTGCCCCGAAATTTCCCGTGAACCCCCGTTTCAGCATACTCCCCATCGCACGGGGAATGATAGGCACCCCCATTCCGGTGTGCGAGCGACATTCCCGTACTCCTTCTCCGGTCGATACAACTGAGGAACGAACAGAGTATAGGCTTCTTGCTTCGTTACTTCGGGGAAACGACTAATATGATATACCGAATGTGAGTGCGAGAACTTTGGACGGGTAAGCAATCTGATTTTTGATATACATATTTTTGGAAGCAGAGGGGGTATAATGATCACTCATCGAACTGGATGTCGAAGTAGATGCTTTTTTTGATTCAAGGATCCGTGTTGTCTTCTTCGAGAAAATGGTCGGCATATGGGCATTTTTAACTGTGTACGTGATACAGGCCATGACAGAAGGTGCTTGGACTCCTACACCAGCGTTTGTCAAATATGGCGATTGTATAGACTGGTATAAAAGTGATTTCAGCACAGTTAACAGAATGCACAAACAATCATAACATTCTGTTATCCATCTACCCTTGCAACGAATCTCACACAGCAGAGTGCCGAATAAAACCAGGTTTGGTCGTCGCCAAGCATCCGTCGGATCATATGTACCTGCAGAGGTCACAGATGATCCACCGAGTGTTCTTGACGGCCACAGACGCAACCACGGTTTGTATGCCTTCCACTAATCGCACATCAACACCAATGACGGGTAGACTGGCTTGTCTGTACATGCATGTTATGGATGTATTGTGATAGCACATGTTGATGTGCTATTCTCAAATGTGAACGTCTTGAAATCGGCTCTGGGAATGAACGCACGCCACAGGCCGTCGTACTGTTCATTCGCGAGGATCACAACAGTTTCCTGACGGATTACAGGGTGGGTAGATGATCAAGCTGATAAGGATCATCATACTGGCACCATTTGCCAGAAACGAAAGGTTTCGTCGACTCGTCACCCAAACGCACCGCATACTATAGAGTCCGTCAAATGTCAGATCAAGAGTGAAACAGGTAGACATACATACAAGGCGAATGCTGAAACGCTCTGTGTATATATCGAAGGAGCAGGGGTATCAACACCCTGGAATGTCTCCTAGCTGGCGGACTTGCCATGGTCCCCGACCCTCGACACTGGTAACTGGGGGACGGTGTTGTAGGACAAGTTCGAGCAGATTTCAAGTAGACGGGCACCGCAGGCACATTGTACTAAAGCTGATATCTTGATTACCCATTCTCTTGTTACAATGAAACGGTTCCCACTACCGTCCATAGCCTTTTAAATTCCCATTCGCCATTACCTGTTTGAGTCACAAGAAGACCACGCTACCGTCCTCTCCTTCGGATGTAAGCTTTGCCCAGGGATCGGAGGAAATACCTTGTTGGATACTCTATTCAGACTGCGTTTATGAGCGCAATTCATTTCGCCTGAAAGTTAACACGGTTCCTGTTTTATCTGCTTTGAACCTTGTCAAGCTGAAAAGGTAAAAAAGGCTGACCTCGTCTGGCTAGTATCATATTTTTCGCATTCTCTTTCCATGAGTCGATGTTCTTCACGCAAGTTCGATAGAGCATGGATCTTCAACTCTGATGTGTGCACGCCGTCAGTCTATCTGCCAATAGTCGCTTCAAACCAAGCTGATAGATACGAGATAACGGTTCGCGTGTGTACCAGTTCGGCATGAAGCAAACACGATTACTTCCGTGCCAATGTTACGCAAATACTGTTGATGCGACTCCGCAACGCTGAGGGTAAAGGAAAACGGCTAAAAGGAAAAGGAGCGGAGGTGGGGTCTGTGTTGATTAGTGTTTGGTATTGACGGTGCCTGAGAGTCGTCCTCGTCCGACCCTCGCATTCGAGCATCGCGTACTCGCCCTTCTCTGCCGCCCACACGTGAATGAAGCACCACACCCCGCCATCTGTGCATGGAACCTCACCTTGGCTACGTCGACCCCACTGTCAGTGTTGGGCGACTACTCGCATGAATACAGTATGTCACATGCGTGTGCCCGCCAGAACACCTCCATCAGCGCCGCCCACACAACTAGGGTACGACCGTCGCACGCATGTGTTTGTTGTCCTTACCCTGGCACATGCACGTTGCTTGTGCGTGAATCGGGCGGGTGGCCAAATCGTTTGCCATTGCAAATGGTCAACGTGTAAGCATACGCTGAACGGAGATTTGCTGTAGCACTTCAGTGCCTTGAACTTACTCAACATCCTCTCGTTATCCCAAAATCCAAAACCTCACACCGACTATGAGTGCGACACATTTTCAGTTGACAAGAGAGGCCGACCGAATAGACGTCTCCGTGAATTGTCACAGTTAATGTTTGCTACGCCAAAAGGATTCGAAAAGGGAATAGACATGACCCTTTAGAGGGTGTAAGCTAAACCACTACGTATGTATACCGTGAAGAAAAGTAGATGATACAACCATCCTTATCATACAATGATGGATATTCATTGATACATTGCTTGTTTCCAACTTTCCATGCACATGCCACGATCATGTCACTTGCGGGCGTTATACCTCCACCTTCTCTTTCTCTCTGTCCACGTTCGGTTCCTCAGCGGAAGCGATCGTGTTCATGGAAATGATATCTGGATCACCCAATGGTGTCGATGCTCCGGGATCTGCTTCGTCCTTCGGACATGCAACCACACCCTCCTCAAGCCCTCCAGGCGTCTTGGCAGCGCCACCATCCCGCACGACTTTACGCTCCAGTGAATACTCGCGCAGGAACAATGTCAGAATCAGCGCAACGCCAGATAAGGGTGTGGACATAATCCATATCATGCCAATCGTTTCCGACCACGCGTTCAACACAGCATCGCGGAGGGTCACGTCCTTCATGTGATTTTCGAAAAGCATAAGCATAAGCATAAGCATCACGTCAAGAGAACCAAAGCCTACTTACAGTAATCAAACGAATCTTGCTGATGCTATCGTTCAGTTCACCAGCCGTGGTGCCAAGACCGAGACTGCTGAAATTAGGAATGTTCGCCAGTTTCTGAGGAAGGATGCTCGTGATGATGGCTTCGCCGACAGCCATTCCGACAGCGCCTCCAACCGTACTGAAAATGACCATCTTCTAGCCAAGTCGATAACACAAAGCTGTAATGAGCTTACCGAACGAACATGAGGTCACTTGAGGCGGTAGCCATGTCCTTCAGGGGCATTGCCGCTTGGAGGGCGACCAACGGTACTTGGAACAAGCCACCCATTCCGATGGCCGCAACTAGAGGAAAAATCTCCTGTCTGGCGCTACAGATTGACTGAGTATCATAACAAGGGCATGTAAGCCGGAAAAAGACATACAGGCTTGAGGTGTAATTCAGCATGATCATAAGACCCATTCCGAGAGTCGTCACAGCGTACGCTACCCAAATAATCGGACGATATTTTCCTGTCCTCGACATGATTGATCCAGAAACGACCGATGCGAGGGAGATCCCGAGCGAGAAGGGGAGCATTCTGTGTAACGCAACATGAATGGCAGGGACAGGAAATTGAAGAATGCATACTTGACTCCAGCACGAGTGGCCGATGCTCCGAGTACTAGGACATGTTAGTTCTCGTGTTTGCATAGCAAGAGGGTAGAGCGACCTTGGTAAAACAGGGGCAGGTAACTAGACCTAAAATTCAGTCGACATTCATGAGGGTTCAGCTTTCACTACTCACTATGACATTCCGAAAAAGACAATGCCATGAAGGAAGACTGCGACAAGAATGATGCCAGTAGTGCGAGTCTTTAACATCCCGTCAGATATATCACAGGCCCGCCACCACGACACTTCACCTTGAATAAACGTGGAGGGATAATCGCGGACTGCTTCGTAAACATCTCATTAATTACGCCGCCAATGAGCAAAACAATTCCGATAGCAAGCGGTGCAATCGTCTTTGCGTCCGCCCCTTGATACACCAAATCATTAGGACGTAACACCACGAACACAAACAATCCTCACATGTTGACTGGCTAAAGTCAAAACCGATGAGCAAACAAACGACGCCCGCGACGAAGCAAATGAGTCCAATAAAATCGAGTTCGGCAACCTGATCCCAAATTGGGCGTTTTTGATGAGGGTTAAGATTGAGGAATGTAAAGATGATGGCTGCTGCAACACCGCCCGTGGGCCTAGAGACGGTTGTCAGTGCGGAAGATAGGATTCTCGATATATTATAACTCACAGGTTGAAGAAGAAACACCATCTCCAAGAGACGTGTTCTGCAAATGCCTTTTATTTACCAGTGAGTGGGCAGCAGGGCAAACCACAGGCACCAGACTCACGCCCCCGAGAAGCGGCCCAACAACACTATCAAGATAGGTGATAAGCGCACGTGTTGAAAATACGGTATAAAGCCTAACCTCGCGACCCCATACGTGGCACCAACGATCCCACCATACCTACCCCGACTGCATTATACTATTGTCAATAAGAAAGCGGAGATCAGAAATGACGCACTCTTTCAAGGGCACAATGTCCGAAATGATGATGGACACGAGTTGCATGATTCCACCGCCTCCAATACCTTGCAGTGCTCTGCACACAATCAACCAAGTCATATTCTGTGCAGCTCCGCACATTGCGGAACCGAACTAATAAGGTCTTATTATGAGCGTCTACAAGACACCCCTTTTCACACACACCAAAAAGGTAAGCATAGACATGTACAGGATCGGTTTCCGTCCTTGCAGAAAACAAACGTCAGGGGGTTCTCTGTAGTGTCGCAACAGGGAAGCGCTACGCATACCGAACATATTTGACAACTTTCCGTATAGCGGGCCGAAGGCGCCTGCAGAAAGGATGTACGCGCTGAACAGATCATCCTGTGGTTTCAGCAAAACATCTGTACACGTCATCAACGCAACACGACGTACCTCCCAACCCAACTATAACTGTCTCCGCCTCCGAGCTCTTCCACGATCGCTGGAAGCGCCGTCGCGACAATTGTCTTATCATGACCATTGACGACCCCGTTCTTATCAGAAGAAGATTCCGAGAGACCAGAAGACAGCTCGTACTCACCTGGTCCATTGCTGCCAAGAACATGGTACACATCAGGCCGAGAAACACGATACCCAACCGGTTTTTGGGTAGAACATGCACTTCCTTGTCTTTCCACGAAGCGCCCGGTCGTGCCTTTTCGACAGGCGGGTCGTTCTGCGTTGTTGTAGCCATTTGATAGGAACGTCAGTACGCGACTCGAAGCTAGGCTCTCCGTCAGTCGTGTTCAGCTCGTAGAGGGACGTTCGACCCAGAGTATCCACCGGTCAGAGGAGAGAGGAGAGAAAGGAGCGGAAGGAGCTTCTCCATTCCTCACCGTGACGTGGCATAGCGATGCCATTCGATGACAGTCAGAACTAAGAATACCCATAAGAGATGTCTACGGAAAAGAACCGTCATGCCTCTAGGTCTCTATGTTTAATGTTAGATTATCTAACCCACGGAGGCGTATAGCCACAGTTACGTAATCAGACTCTTCACGGCATAGTACTTTTGGTCAATGCTTGCTGTGGTGAGTCAACCTTCAAGTCTCATAAGGAACCTGGTCAGCCGGCAACTCTCACAAGCACAGCAAAGTTGGTATTCGGTGTGCTCAGAAAGTGCCTAGGATCCAAACCCAATGAGTACGCAACTTCGGGCGGAAACGATGCGGAAGGACACTAATATAGAAAGAAGACGACTTGGACGGTATCTCCTACAATCATACAGCTGTGAGAACAATGGATCATTAATCCGTCACGCCGCCACCGCTCCCGACGGTCGGTAGTGAATCCTCAAGGGAAGACACGAGAGCGTTGAAAGGGCGAGCGCGAAGCTCCGGCTCCTCACGCACATACGGGACTTGACCGTGAAGATCAGGTGAGCAAGTTATTTCGGACATCAATAGGAGAAATTGAATAAAGTTAAACATAGATGGATAATCCACCTGTGTCCGCGGACGCGGCCATCCCCAGCTGAACACGTTGGCACGAGGCCGACCCTTTTCCTACCTGCAGGCCGGGACGCAAGCCACGTGGCACTCGCCTCGGGCAAATCGAAGCGATCAGGGCATTACTTTAGGGCGAAAATCGCAAGTGGAGTATTGAATACTGAGTCACCAGCTGCCTCGACCCAAATCGCCAGGACGAGCAGAGACCTGCAGGCATGGATATGAATGGATCGGCCCGTTCTTGCATCGCATTTTCAGCACCAAACGATACGGACAGGCACCCACGGGAGTCGAGAGGGGTGAAACACATTCAAACGGGCGGACTACAGGTGCAATGTGGATAACTCAAGGCGATCGAGGCGTATATGCGGAAAACATTTGAACGCCGAATCCAGGGTGGGCCTGCAAGGACCAAATGGTGTGTGTGCGATAGAGTGACGGGCAAGGAATGTTTTAAAATGACGAACAGCCAACTAGAAACGTTTGATTGGCATGGAAAGAAGACGCTCCATGCGATGACAAACGCGACTGTGCAAGGGCAGGCTCGGAAACGAGCCAACAAGCTCGGACCGAGTGCCTGTCATTTAGTTTCGTAGTATCTTTGGCTTGCATTGGGGCTAGGGTGAAACATATGATACATGACCGCAAATACGAGTTGCGGATGTAACGGTCATGAACTACAACAATGCACGGTAAGCTCAAGGAAATCTGCAGAGCCGACGGAATCACCATTGGCAAACGTACATCGTTGCAGTCCACGATGCTCAAATAGCTCGTGGTGCATCTCCGCCGCGCTTGATAGTGGATCGCGGCGAAAGCGAGACTCTAAGCGTATGTGACATATTCATTGGCATGTCAAATAAAGCATATCGTATACATCGCAATAATCCAGCGACCGGGCGTGATGGTCATTTACGTCTTCTGACCCGTCGGACGGCAGGGAGGCAGCCATAATAAGAGAAGGTTTCACCTGCCCCGTGAGATCCCGCCTCATAAGAGAGACAAACCATGAAATCAGTGCTGATCAATCTGAGAACACCGCGATTTGTGAATGAGAGGAACGCGACACTCGACCCACTTTTTTACGTCGCTCGTCGAGATTGGCGTATGAGAAGAAAAAAAGAGAGAAAAAAGCGGCCTGTTGAAGTGAAAGATCCACTGATCCACTGTGGCTGGCTGTGCCCAAGAGGCGCCCTGCCGTTTTTCATTTTCAATTGGACTGACACAGTCAGGGAAGAGAAGAAGCCTACACGTCCGAGGCCAAGAATCGAGGAGAACAATGTTCTTACTCCATGACCACATTTCCGCCCAAAGCTCGGCCTGGCATCAAGGACATGACGTTACAGTGGTACTTGCTGCTCGCCATGTTGCAAGTTGTCGAAGAATTTTTCTTCCTTTCCAAGGCTCGATTCCGGTTCCAACGACATGATCGCGCAGCCGTGAGGGAAGCCTGGCGTGCTGTCATGCGCGCGCATCAAATTTTGGCTTTGGAAGGCGGACTTGAATGGATAGATGGCATTCAGTGTGGTACAGCATGTCCGCCCGAGACATTGTTTGAGGTCATTTTTAGTTTTCCCACGGCTATTCCAACCCAGACCCAGTGCCAGATGCCGCCGCAATCAGACTTGACTTCAGTGGCCGGAGACGAACAATGGTACGATCTTTGTTTTTTACACGATGTTCAAGGCTCACCATCAGAAACACCCGCCAACCCTCCAAGTTGCTGTGATTGCTGGCACTTCCAGATCTGCGCCAAGTCCCGTAGGTGGCGAAATGAAAAACACTCAGTTCCCCGGACATTCCACCAGGAATGCATTTACGCAGCGAACAACCATTCCTGAAGAACCACACTGGACGTCCTGAGTCCTGTGGTACAGCGCCGCGCTTCACCTCGGACAGGATTCGAGCCTGCACGCACTGAACCGGACATGAAAGTGTGTGTGAACGCCACACTTCGTTCGGTCCGAGGTGAGACCGTACATAGCGCAACATTCTGGGTCTTTCCGAACAGGTGAGACTTTGAACCCAATCGTACACGCACAATAGGGGCTAACGCCATGAGGCTACGGTGCGCCACACACACTAGGACAAGTGCGGCATAACTGGCACAAGCAATGCCGCATCTGAACGAGCCTTGTCTTACCCCCGTGGAGGACGTCAGCGAGGGCTCACCCAGATTGGCTGTACACCCTCGAATCAGATTCGCGAAATGAACGTACGCTTGGCTCACACAATTGAAAAAAAGGGTTTTTCGGCATGCGCCGCGCGCGTCAGGGATCCTCGCCCGGGTCGTCATTTATCGAGGCAATCTGCAATCTTTGTTTGAATGTCGATTTAATGAGATGCGTCATGCTTTGGTGTGGTCCTTATCAACGGCGAAGGCATGGTGAGTCGCGTCATAATCTGAGAATAAATAGAATGCTGACCGCGCCGGAACAGAAGGCGAGGTGAAGAGTGATGTGCCTCCCTCGAAGCGAGCCTGATGAGATCACGATTGACAGCAAAGAAGGTGAATTGTGCAGTAGACGTCGACTAACAGTAGCTGTCTTTCCTTGCCGGGAGATCGCGGGCGTTGATCGAAATATAGTCTTGTTGCTGATGACGTTATTTTGGATATCTAATGCTCATGTTGATTGTTGATGCGTCGCGGTGCGTCTCCATCATCGACATCGAATGGGTGCCCTTTATTAACAAGCAGCGATGTTTGGCGCCCTAAGCAGTGTCTTCCTTTGTAATCGCTATACATGCATTATTCAGACAATCAAACGGGAAATTGCCGAAATGAAATCAGGTTGCCTAGCTTCGTCACCATTCACCGGTGCACCATCGAGCTAATCATAGATATTTCACCGGTCGGGATTTCCCCGGCAAGCGTTGACCGAGGATTGACGATCGCTATGCAAGTGAATCGCCTCGAGAGTGGTGCAAGGGTATCCAAACGAGTCAGGTACCAGGTGCCAGGGGGGATCCGCATCGGTACTTCATAAACCCCATGTTGGAACTGGTTTTGTCGCGTCCCTTCCTTCAAGCGGTGCTCATCAGTTGTACGAGTGATGGGTTGATGTGCCCGAACTGTCATTCAGATGACCAAGAGTATATTGTGCCCGGGCCAGTCAGTCGAGTCATCACCTCGGCACCAGAGAGGTGGTGCGTCTCCTCGGCGTACGACCTCTTGCAATGACGCGTCTCCAAAGCAAAAGTTTGCGTCCCTGCCATTACGAATGATTCAATGCATTCATGGTTTGAACCAGTGGCTGAGCGGACACATGATAACGCCAACTTATCGCCGCACACAGCCCATACCGACCGACCGAGGATCGTACAAAAGCCTCTTCGGGCGATGGATCACTTAAGTCCGCGTGCGGCGATACACTCGATCAGATCGCCCAGACCACATCCAAAAGGTTTTTCTGGATGTTCGTCGAGACAGGGCCTGGGTTTTCACCCAAGAGAGAATCACGGTGTTCATCAACTGTCAACGTATACGCGCATCATTAATATACATGATACCCCTTCTGCCCCAGCAAGCATTGATTGACGACAACAAATGAATCAATAGCAATTTGAGCGACAGACGTCGCGGTCGCGTAGTGGGAACGCGACGCTTGTCTGTCTGGTTGCCTGCGTCCTTCTAAACTATTGATGGTGCAAGGGGAGAAGTTTGGATTGATAATCGCCATCACGATGATGCTGATGAAGCAGCGCCTCACAACGGTGATACAACAATGAGATGGAACGGCAACTCTACCGCTGGCCGAAAAGGCCGACGAAAGCCAGAGGAAGCCATCGACTGAAAGATTCCGCGTCCTTCCGGACAGTGGAACGGGCGAGGCCGACCTAGCACGAATAGACCGGCGTCGAACCACGTCCTAAAATGCCCGTTCGGTGTTCCAAACACCAAAATAGCTGAACGTTCTATGTATGAACATGTCGCCGCCGGTATTTTCCGCGGGGAATCCGTAGGATCGAGAAGGGCAGATGCCATCTATGGGTCACGGTTATTAAAGAAGAGGCGCGGGCTCGGCCGATTAAGCCAGGGCGTTGGGGAGATGGTGGTCCATGGTGGGAGAGATAAGATAATAATGGCCTTCTTGCATGTGCCTATGTTCCGAGGGACACGGCCTGAGAACGAGACGCAAGACGGATATGGAAATGGCGTGTAGCGGCCCCTCCAACTGCGTGGGCAATCAGAGACCCAGGAGTCGCCGAATTCAACCGGCTGGGTGACGTGCCGGATCCCGCCAATCCACCTGGATTCGATAAGAACAATCGATGCACGTGTTTCCGGAGCTAGAGATGTTCGAATCGACAGAGACGCTGTGCACAAGGTTAGAAGGCAGACAGACACAGCCGAATGTGTATTCCATCCGAACTGGAAGACCCTCTGCAGCAAGATCAGGGCGATAACTGCGCGAGAGCAGTGTGTAATTTCAGGTGGGCACGCGCCGCAGCCACTGGGGAAACCTGGCGTGATCTTTTTGTCTTTTTTCTATCGCGAGCGGTTACCATCCTGGGAAATGTTGCCAAGCATCTTGCCGAACGAGGTCAAAATAGTCAACGTGCAGCGAATCAGAGACGGCAAAGCCGTGAAAGGGGGGAAAGTGTGGCACCATCAAGGCGAGAGAAATATGCGGGTCGATGGACCGTTCACGCCACGTCTCGCGTGTAGCGATTGCTTGCATTCTCATATCATAATGGCTACGACTGTGGCAAGGGATATCGATGAGATAAGAGTGGGCCCAGATATACGCGTGACCGCAGAGAGGATAATGACGACATTCTTTCTTTGTTCGGTGTACCTGCAGTCGTCACCCTACGCCCTCCAGAAGCAGCTCACACGGGTCCTACATTGCAAGGGGGCAGACAAAGGATGGGATCGGTCCGAGAATGGAAGAGATGGAGTTATCCATCCACAGCTACCCCTTTCCATCGACACGACGCGTAGCAGATAAGGAAAAGACATGACCTGGAGGGATTGATCACTCGGCTGGCATGTCATGATAGTTGCGGAGACTCGATACGTCCGACCCATCTGTCCTGTACCTGCGCTCGTGCATCTTCATGGCCACGCACATGCCACATGACGCTCTAGAAAGGGATACTGGAGGGAATCAATCAGGGGTAATGGGTTCTCTCATACTGGGACAGGCATGAGATGCGGATTCCCGTACAGCGCTGAAATTCCCTGTACGAAGGGAAGGGAACGAGGGACGTCAACTATAGTTAGATTGCGCGAGTCCTACGGCACGTAGACGCCGGAGTATGATCTGAAAGGTGCTACATGAAGTGCTCGAACGGGGAGGCATATCAATCTTATCTTAACCAGCGGTCATGATAATCTATCCATCTCACACGGATGGTCCCGATAAGAGCGATTGGACATATCTCTGATGAGACGAAACATGAACAATTCCATTGGCAAAGGGAGTGCGGACAAGAAAGGGGACAAAGGAATAAGGAGTGGTCACATTTCTTGTGTGCAACGTCACAATGAAGTCAGCACACTAAACAAGTGACCGTGACCAGCCGGGTTGTTCGGTTACTCCCTCCCGCGAGATTGCGAGTGGCTCGGATGTGTCAGCACAGGATTGAATCAGAAGGTCGGTGGATGAACTGTAGCGATGGAAGGTGGATATCCATGTTTACGCCGGGGTGGATTGAAAGCTGTATTGAGCAGGAGTCACTGTGTTTGTTCGCATCGCATTGTGGGATTCGGATGTGGAGGTGTTTGGGACAAGGCACCGAGACAGGCCTTGTGGTGGGGCAGGGTACGGGCCGGGACCGGGGAGAGAGCTGAGTCATAGTGAGTCAGCTGCGGCGCGGTTGGATTGGATTGGCCGGAAAGGGAGAGCGGGAGGGGCCGGGAGATGGATTCGGATTGCGATAATCGACGGGGGGACAGGGCAGGGCATGCCTGGAACTCGAGGCGGGAACGTGTGGAAAGGGGGAGTGCCGTTCCCGATATGGAAGTGTGGACGGCCAGCGGGGAGGGGTTGATGCACGTGAGGGTGTGGATCTGAGATGCGGAATTGGAGGGTAATCTGAATTTGGTAATGGAGTGGGCAGCTTATGGCATGATTACGCACGGTCTCTGAAATGGTCGCCTTGTATGCCTGAGCGCGTTTCGCTGTCTCTGTCTTTGTCAAGGCGAGGCTCATGCGATGCTATATAATCCCGCTCTCCTCCGCCCGCACACCTCCCTCCCCACGCCCCCCCGTCTGTTATCCCCGTCCCCTTATATAGCGTCATGCCACCAGCACCCCTACTGCTCCTCGACGCCCCTCCACCGATGCTCGCCTCTGACAGTGCCTCCTCCTCTTCCTCCTCCTCACCCCCCTCACCCCCCGCACTCCGCCATCGTCTCAGGCGCAATAGATCGCCCTCCCCCATGTCCCATCGCTACTCTCACCACTTCATCCCGTCCTCACGCCCCTACTCGCCCTCCTCCCGCGAAGCCGACATTGCGCGCCTCCTCGACCCCGCCTACGCATCCCCCTCCCCAAACTCACCCCTTTCCAAGCCTTCCAGGATGCTGGTCAAGGAGGTCTACGTCGACCACCACGGCGATTTACACGATCCCGACTTCCGCGACTTCCCACCCTTCATGCACTCACGCCAGCCACGGTGGGAGCACGGCTACGCAGACGACCAGGACGAGGACGACGAGGACGAATGCCACCTCGAGCAGCGCCCCTCTGTCGAACCTCAGCGACGCAGACCATCCTCCTCCATCACCTATAACCCATCCCCAGTCTACTATCCCTACGAGGAGCCTGCTTCATACGAATCGCGGTACCTAGCAGAGGATGAGGACGAAGAGGCAGACCAACTCGAGCGCACCCCGCTCAAGGAAAAGTCGTTCTACTGCCGTTCCAGGTCGCCCACAAAGCGACCCAACACCCAAGACGAGAAACAGCCCGAGGCTGATCAGGTGATCCAAGCTGATTCCGAGTGGACGTGCGTTCATCCCTCTTGTTTGTTTTCGCACGCTTGCTCACATGATCTCTCCAGACCGACATGCACTCAGAGTCTTCGTCGCCAATGGCAAGCCATTGCGCTTAGCTTCCGTTTCACGGTGTTCCGCACGAAGCGACGACTTCGACGCCGCATGACGGGTTGAGCCAACCTGGTCCCTTTCCGCCATCTATAGCGCATCATCGATGATGTATATGCAATCCCTATTTTTGCGCGTTCGCCACCAAGGGAACCCGCGACGTATGCACGCCATCCGCCTTGGACATCGGGACACGTCGCGCCACGCGCTCCACTTGGATCCGCAAGCGTCACATAAACAAGCTTCTCACCATATTCGTTTGTCGCCCCACACCCTTGGATGCCCGCGCAAACCGCGGGTTTCATCCCCCGCCACCATTCTATTGTCGTCTTCCATTCGCCGATTGCAGCATTTTCTTCACTTTCGTGGTTTCATATTATTATCTGATTGGCAACATTTTACATGCTTTCATTTGCGACACGTTATGCATCTCCATCTCATCCACATTGCTACTTTTTCACATGGAACGGTATCTATTTTCATCTATCATGCGCATGCCCTCTGGGAGGGTCTTGGACGGTCACGTTGATGTTCGGAACGAACGAGGAAAGATGGAGAAGAAGTCTAGATAGAGACATCTCCACCAACGAGTGGAACGGATATAGGATAGTTACTCTTGCGAAGAATGAAACGAAATGAAACATTCACATGTGTGCGATTGCAAACTCAGGGAGTTGAACATGTAAACATTGGATATGATGTGCGTTGCCATCGAACACGGATTTGGAGGATTCAACCGCAAGAGTGGACTTTCAGCGGTCGTTTCAGACGCATCTAGTGAAACCCGCTGCCAGCAAATCCTTCGACGCTAAACCATACTGAGCGAGCCCTGGGCTTCCGCGCGAAAAGACCGCAGGAAAAAAAAGATGGTGTCGTAAGCCTCGGTGTGACCTCAAATATGTCGAAGTTTTCGCCTCCGAACTTCGAAGAGAACACAATTTTAGTGAGATTGCATTCGCACCTCAGTTATCCCCAAGGTGCGCAAGATCTAGACCCCTGTCATCTTCGAGTGTACACACCAAGATAGAGAAAACCGAACTGGGATGCCCATCCAGGCCTATCAACGAACGGCATTGGCCGACTCCTCGGCGGGAACAATTAATCTGATTCGTGGGGTCACAACACTAACATACAAAGTATTTAAGTTCAGACCACCCTAGACGCTGTTGGCGTGCAGTCGGGCTATCCGATTTTTTTTACTCGGCAAGAATAAATCATCCGGTCCCAACTTGGGCTTCCGTTTCTCAACAATAACCACATCACCCGACGAAAAAAAGTCGTGGCTGCGGGGCCCTGGGCGAGGAAAAAAGACGGGAATCCCTGACAACAAAGAGATCAACACATGCGTCGGCGCGTCTTTCATTTTACGTCCTCCTTCGACCTCGTTTGCTTAACCTAGACCGTTCATGGGTCCCTGTGGTAGACGAGCCGAAGCGTCGGGTTTAAATCGAGAAAGTTGAAAGAAAAGATTGGCGCGGCGCGCGGGCGCACGCGCTGATGCGACTTTATCTACGCGCTTTATCCGAGCATGAACCCGAATAACTGCGGCTTTACCCTGAACTTTTTGGCACGATGTGGCGCTTGGTGCGGCTTACTCGGCCTCGTCGTCGCTTGGCGAGCCAGACCCAGCAAAGGAAAGGCCGAAAATTACCGTTGGGGTGTATTATTCCTGGTCTTTTCTTTTCGGAAATTTTTACACTCAGTGGGCGGCAGGTTGGGACCCACCAGGTTTTGCCTGGAATGTTGACTTGTTGACGGGAACGGGAGTGACAGCTAAAAAATTTACTATCGGATGATCTCCGTGTTCGCGTATCGATGTCGTAGTGCCAGTGGCGCAACGATCGCGGAACGTGTGGGGTTTCCCGGTCCGCGTAAGTTGTCGGTCAACCTGGAGCGACGTCCACGCCGGGGACGCTTGTACAATGTTGTCAAACGCTGACAGACAAGCAAGATGATTGGTTATATGCGTTCAATTTACGTCGAACGGACGGGCGATCTCTGATGTTGACATATTCAAAGCTGCCTCTGATGAAGATGTGGTTGGTACCTGACATGATACAGGTGTAGCGAGGTTACCGTTGGGCCCCAGGTGACTGGCATGTTTCTCCGACATGCGGCCGCCCCAAAACAAGTCTCATCATGCATGTGTTGTCTTTTTTTCCATCCTGTGCTCTCCGTTTGCTCCCCTCGAACGTTCCAACAGATCCGAAGAATGTAGCGATAAGGCTTCAACTTGCACGAAGCGTGCACTGGTCGTCACGCAATATCCCTAATTCGGTGAGCATTGGGGGTCGTTCATATCAAACCGCTTGTTAAAATTTGCTTTTTTACACCATTTTTACGATCGTCGTATGTCCTGTAGGTAAGCGCCCTTCCGTCTCTGCGCGTTTTCGCCGGGACGGCCGATCAAAGTCACCTCAATGGCTACATATCAGGACATCCAGCACGCCGTTTGCGCGCGCTCGCCTTGGAAACCTTGCTTGATTTCTCCACGGACGTACTCATACATCCAAATCCAGGGTTTTCTCATTAGCCCTGCAACCTGCAGTATCAAAACAAGTATGATTTGGTAACACCGTCAAAGAAGACCCAGACCCATATGCTCCACTCGCACATGGTAACCGCCCGGTTTTTTGAGTACTTTCTTTCTGCTTCGTTTGCATCGCCGAAACCTGCTTTTCAGCATCCTGTGGTCCTGTGTTCATTCTCCGTCGATGGTTCTATGTCGAGTTCCGGTTTCGGACCTTGGCATCCCCGGGCCTGCGCATCCACGTGTCCGTCCCAAACGGTATCATATCTAGCCGACCGCTTCACCTCGTGTATAATGAATGCAATCGCTCATTTCCCCCGCCCTCGTCTTTCAATGCGGTGGGTCCACCAATTAGCTCGCGCACGTACGACTACGCGTTTCCCGTTGTACCTGACCGGCATCGCAGGCGGAATCACCTACTTCACTACCGTCGAACGTCGTCATCGTGACCTGTAACGCCTTCCACGTTCGTTTCATTCCCGCGCATGGGCGAGAAAAAAGTGGCTGCCTCGCGGATCCCGCATGGTTGCTATCTACCCTTTGGCGCAATACCGACTCATCTGATGGGCTGTCCCTGCGGGGGCTGTGTGCTGCTCCTGTAAGTCGCAGTTGTTTTCCCCTTGAAGCTGTTCGCGCTACGGACTTCCGAGCACATCGCAGATTACTTGTAATTTTACCCCAGGAGGGCCGGGATGTTCAGCGTTCCTGTACTTCCTGTGCAAGCGTCATCGCAGATGCCTCCAAAGGCTTTCGAGAGGCATGTTGGCTGTATATCGTGCTGCAGTAGCTTGACTCAGTCTGCAAAGCTGTCAGGGTTCTATACGAGCCACGTGGCCACGTTCGCCCTCGATATCCACATCGACATCCGATCGCTGCCTCTTATCTGGGCAAACATATCGTGTGTTCCTGTGACGTATGATCGCAGTACGCTGTTCATCTATTCAATCCTCTCGGGTATGGATAGACATATTCATATTCTCTCCGCACCCGCCTCAACCCCGCCTTTCACACTCGCGAGGCTTCCATTATGACGAAGTGTGTGGGTGTTCGTGGCCTATGATGACGATTGGTTTTTCATATCGGGAATAGCTTCATTCATTCCATCTGACGCCATATTTCGGCGGCCCGGTGAATTCTCTTGCTTGTAATCACCTCGAGGATGCCGCGTTCTTTCCCTTTTGGCCAGCGCGGCGTGAAATCCGGCAAGCACCGGAAGGACAAGAAGGTGGGTACGAGGGTTTTCTTTGGTGGGTTCCCCACAAACGCCGCAGAGGTGCAGCGCATCATTTGGTCTGCGCACACAGCAATACGTGCCATTGGATTTTGTTTGATGCTTCTGTGACGCAAGAAATGACGGATCCCTGTGCTGGCGTTCTTCTATGGTGTGAGATCGAGGACTGGATCGCGGGGCAGTGTCCGCAATCGCACTGTATGGAGTCTCTGTTTTGCCCCACACCCGGCCCTCCGGCGTACCGGCGGTGGCGTGGTGGCGGGGTAGAGGGATTCATATGATTGTACGCTTCGTTATTTAACCGCGGGGCACTTGTATGCTTCGTCATTTCTCTTTTAATGGTATGAAAGGACGCTGTTGGCAAGAGTGGGTAAGTTGCTTTTCTGAGATCGGACGATATGACATGCGCAACTGTATACCGATCTCGACATAACCGAGCTGACGCGCGAATAGGCCTATGACGTCGAACTGGTGCCATTTGAATGATTCCCTTATGACGTCTTTTCCTTCTTGTGAACATTACATGTCATGATCATGAGCTAAATTCAAATCTGGCAAAGGGCTGGGGTTGCGCTCGCCATGTTGATGGTTATCTGATAAACGCCGCTCAGCGTCCGATCCATATGTATACGTCCGGTCTGCGCTGGACGGGTTCTCTGCCGCATTTACAGGCCTCGCGGTGGCGGGTAGGATGAAGAAGACGTTCACCTTTTTCAAATGCTAAGTACTGTGGATTCTTATTCTTACCTTACATACTTGTAAGATAGGGGGTTGCTTATCTTGCCCACCAAATGGCCTGACCATTCTACTTATCTTAGTGTCGTGGCGTATGCGAAAATGGGGTGGGAGGACCAAAGGAGAGGGAAACGCTGGGCATGCTCACCGTATATATACATAGCAGGTATACAAGCACGCGTTTGTGCCGTGTGTTCGGTTCGTGCTCGCGTCCGCGGCTTGGTCTCATCTTATCCTAGCAGATAACCCGTATTACAGCACCCACGAGACATCTGATGCGGGATGTGCGGTGCTTGATATGGAAAGTGTTCAGGGGAGCTGGCTGTATGGGGATCGCATCGAAGGTGGCCGACTGGCTCCAATTATGTAGTGGTCTCAGTCCAGTGGCACATCCCCGTTCATTTGTGCGTCCAATCAGGCGCTCGCTGCCAAAGACATCATGATCATGTGATGAGTGGTTGGGTCATCAACGTACCACGTTCATCGTCATCGATAATAGGATCGTGGTTCGCGTCAGTCGAGGTTGTATTTCGATATGAGCCTTCTGTATGGTAGGCGGAAGGACGGCGTTATCAGAAGAGAAAGGAGAGACGGAAGGGGTTCCCAGAAGCGTAGCTCAGGCAGTCGAACGTCGACACGTGGCTACTGCCCGACAGGTCGAAAACGAAGTGGGTGTTCAATTGAGTCCGTGAATCAAACGCGTCGCGCGCGAGGACGTCTTCCTCGTCTTTTCCCCATTCAAAAATATCGAGAGCCTGCCGGCGCGGCGCGGCTGCCCGGCCGTGTTGCCTTGCTACACGCACCTTGTTCCGCGGCGTGCAGTTAGGGACTCGGAGTTGCCAAGACATTTTGATGACTCAGCATGTTTCACGTCATCTGAGGACCGTCGACATTGTTCCCCCCGTTGCCGTCCGACAGAGAGCGGATGGCGCGTCTGGGGCGCACATGAACGAGATGTGTCATGGACGTCCCGTCATGAGACGGGATTAGAGAGAGTCACGTTACCCGTTGGTGCCTTGGTACCTGTCATGATAGCCGTACGATGCCGTGATTGCCGATCGCCTATCGCCCCGTTTCTCTGTTGCTGAAAAGGTAAATACGAGTATAGTGATTGCTGGTCATCTTCCTCTCCCCCTCCCAGCTTTTCACTTTTCATATCTCGGAGGCTACCCACCCGGAGTGTGATCGAGCTCAAGACTCCATGGTGGTCGGCTTGGTCGTGTTACAAACGCAGGGTTTCACTGTATATTTATGGACGCCGTTAGCGATCGTCAGTGAACGGCACGCCACAGTGTTGAAGCTGAATGAGCACACATTCGACGCCGATATCGCATACCAGCATGTTCCTGGCCACGATAGATGCCCTGTGGACGGGCCTGGACGACGTGAGTCAAGCTTATCGATGCAATGGCTGACAGTGCACGGCTGACAGTGCACAGCTGACTTGCGCTTTGTCAACTGAACCATTGTCAAGGGGAGACCACGTGAGATTTTCCTTGTCGATGCACGGAAGTAACTGTATTTGGTCACACGCGAACCAAACTTCCGACGTCGGACGGTCGTGCTACACCCCGTGAGAGGTCCGCATTGAAAATTACGGAGCATGTTAATAGATATGAGAATGGAGTCAAGATCGAGGCTGGTATATATATCCTTTCCTCCTCAACTCAGTGTCATCCATCCTCTTCTTGCACCAAGACTTTGTCCGGTCGATTCTTCCGATCCAACTACATTCTACACGAGCTGAATACGCCTGACGGAGAGGCACGGTTCCGAGCTGCACATTGACGTCACACGAAATGGCCACGACGACAAAGAACGACACGCCTGTCGAAAAGGAAAAGGCACAACCGGGCGCCTCGTGGCAACACAAGGAGGAGCTCGTTCTGCCCAAAAACCGGTTGGGCATCGTGTTTTTTGGCTTGATGTGTACCATGTTCCTGGCAGCGCTCGACCAGGTGAGTCAGAAAGCAGTCGTTTGGAAGAACATCTTTCTGACGACGGCGGCATGGATATGATAAGACGATCGTGGCGACTGCACTCCCGACGATCGTGGAAAAACTTGGGGGTGGAAATAGCTATAGCTGGGTTGGCAGGTACGTCGTGTCGACGCTCGACGTGTGCCAGAGTTGGGCCCTAAACACAAGACAGTGCATACATGCTCGCTGCAGGCGCTTTCGGGCCCCTATACGGAAAGCTGTCAAACATGTTTGGTATGTTAAACGCCACATTTCCCTGACCCTGCGGGACGATCCCCTGATGCATATTAAGGTCGGAAACCAATCCTTTACTCATCCATACTCATCTTTTTGGTATGTGCGCCAACAAATGGGTATGTCCTCCTGACGCTCATATGGTCATTTTCAGTTCGGTTCCGCGATGTGTGGAGCTGCACAGAACATGACTTGGTTGATAGTGTGTAGAGCCATCCAGGGTATTGGAGGTGGTGGGATCATACAACTCGTCGTCATCACCATTTCGGATATTGTTCCGTTGAAAGAGTGCGCCATCAACGTCTTTCTTCCATTACCTTTACTGATGGTCATGTGATGTAGTCGTGGTCGGTACGGCGGGCTCATTGGTGCTACATATGGCATTGCAAGGTTTGATCTCTCCCACCGTATCTTTCGTGCGTCCGCTTATTAACCCCTTCGGTAGTGTTGTAGGCCCGCTCCTCGGGGGTGTGAGTCCCGTTCGTGTGATTCGCTGTTACTCGCTCACACGCTATAATAGGCATTTGCAGAACATGTCTCTTGGAGATGGTGTTTCTTCATCAACCTGTGAGGCCAACGTCATTCGTCGAGTCCCAACTTTCGTACTGACAGCCATCTCCAGGCCAACCGGCGGTGTTGCAGCAGCTATTCTGTTTACGTTCCTCAATCTTAACCCTCATCAAAAACGCCCGATTTGGGACCAAGTTGCCGAACTCGACTTTATCGGACTCATCTGCTTCCTCGCGGGTGTCGTCTGTCTGCTTCTCGGCTTCAACTTTAGTCAGTCATCATGTGAGTGTTGGTTGTGATCGCCCTGGTACGCCGTGTTGATGTGGTGCCTTAAGGGGCGGAGGCAAAAACGATTGTTCCGCTTGTTATTGGAATCGCATTGCTCGTTGCAGGTGGTGTCAATGAAATATATACAAAGCGCTCCGCAATCCTCCCTGCACGATTGTTTAAGGTGGGATGTAATGGTAGCGGATCCATGGTATGTATCTGACGAGATTTCAAAGACTCGCACCACTGGCATTATTCTCGTCACTGTTTTCCTTCACGCTGTCGTCTTTTTTGGAACTTCATAGTGAGTCATGAAATTCGCGGCTCAACGAATTCCAACTAATTTTAATAACCAGTTACCTGCCCCTGTTTTACCAAGGTTGGTTTACGCTTCCACTGACCAAGCTCGGGAACTGACTTGTTATTATAGTGCTCGGAGCATCGGCCACTGGTGCCGGAATCAAGTATGTTGCTTACCACCCTAGTTTTCCGTCTGCTCACAGTGTGTACATAGGATGCTCACGTTCTCGCTCGGGGTTTCTATCATATCCATTGTTGCCGGCTTTGCGATGTCAAAGACAGGAAGATATCGCCCAATTATGTGGGCAGCGTACGTCGTGATGACCCTCGGGATAGGTCTCATGATCATGCTAAACTATAAGTCGAGCCTGTATGTTTATTCACAGTCATATTCCCTTATCCTTATCCTCATGCAATCTTTAGGGCTGAGCAGGAGATCTTCCCTCTGATTGCTTCTATCGGGATAGGTTGTCTATTCCAAGTACCGCTAATTGCACTCCAAGCGGCGATGCCCATGAAGGATATGGCTACCGCCTCGAGTGGCTTTATGTTCCTTCGGTAAGCTTATTATCGCATTGTATTACTTTGACTAAAGAGTCGGGGTTGTCAGTACGGTTGGAGCAGCTGTCGGAATTGCTGTCGGCGAGGCTATCATCACGAGCATCCTTCCACAGAAGCTTGCAAGCATACCTAATTTCGCGAGTCTCGGACTTGGGACCACGGCTGCGGCACTCAACGACAGCATCAGCAAGGTCCATTTAATTCCTGTGAGACAGTACTTTGTTCGTCCAGTGGAGTTGATACTTAAAATGAAATTAGGACATGGCCCTTCGGGATGCTGTATTGAACGCGTGGTCAGAGGCGATTGGCACCATATGGATCATGAATACGCCCATATCTGGCTTCGCGTTGATCCTAACATTGTTCTTGCGCGAGTATTCGCTGGAGCGTAAAGTCGTACGGGACGGCGAGGAAGCCAAGACGCCTGGAGGACTTGAGGAGGGCGTAGCAGAATCTTCGAACGATGGAGCAAATGCCGACGCATCGAAGCGTCTGGACGACGACCCTGACGCGGCTCCTTCAATAATCACGATCGCTCACGCCGAAGAGCCGAACGCGGATGAGGAGAAGGTGACAGTGGAGGAGGCATAACGCTTCGCCAGCAGCATCGATCATGGAGGATGGTACGCATTCATACATGGAACACATCAGAAATCATTTCTTGCAACGACTTGATATCCCCATTCAGTGCAAACGATCAGATGGCTTGTCACATGGACTGTTTTCTTTCGGATACACTTTGTGCTTGTAACTTATATCCTCTGTGTAACAAGGGTCGCGTCTTTTATCATTTTTGGATCCCCAGCAGGAATAGCAAACGTAATACATTATCGAGTCGTTTAGTTAGGTAGGCCATGACGTGTGGGTGGTGCGATATGAATAGACTTTCGGGGGTATGAGGTTTGGCGCGAGCGACTACTGAGCGTATGCTTACAATTACCTTTTGCAACGACACACGGATCCCATCCTCTATATATCGTCGATATCGTTTTCTGTCGTGATTTGGTTCTCGCTATATTCTGCTATCAGTCGTCGTGTGTAAGTACGAATGTGCTAAATAGAACTGATAGTATAATGTCAGAACAGTCATTTGAAAGCTCCTCCCATCTTTCGAGGTGGTAGCTCTATGTCTGATTCGGACAAGTCAGACAATCGCATGCAACTGTTCGTCCATCCTGCACTAGCCATCGGCGGCCTTTACCACGTCACATGTGTGCGCGAGCTCTGTGGACAAAGTACCCGATCGTCTTATCAGATAAGGAGAGACGAGTGATATAATAGTCTGCGGAGGGAGGTACTTTGAAGGTAGGTGATTGACGACAGGGTAGCAGCAGAGGTATGTCATTATCAATGGACAGCCCTGCGGATTCCAGATCGTTTCCACGATCATCTCCCGGACGTTAACACGGATTGTTCTGGCGGAAGTTTCAGAGGAGAGATGGAGTCGTGCGGACGAGGCCCAAGACACCTCCGAAGGCTGCAGAGCTGGAGGATCACGGGGACAATTACATCGATGCCTTGGGGAAATGACCGTCGGGGCCCCAATGTGAGCTCCTCCTTCTGGCGCGAATGTGGTCGCTTCAACACCGAGGGACTGGCGCAGACAAGGTAAGAGTGAAAGTGGAGGGGGTATGACACCTCACCGATATTAAGCTAATGGTTTGCATCGCCTGGGGTATGAAAGTCCGGCAGCCCTCCATTCTCAACAGACGCGGCCGTCGGTGTCTGCGGGCAATCGCCCGACGCCCGACCGACACGTTGTCCCGGCCAGATGAAGCGCGGTCACCCTAACCCTCCGCTCGCCACTCTGCACCCTCGCGCCATCAATATGCAGGTCGAGTGACTCTAGAAATTCGTTTGGATTACCTCCGGTGTCATTCGTTGTGCCCCGAGGACTCCCCGACGGCTCCGAATGAGTCTCCTCGGCCTCCCACACTTTGGCGGTCGCGGAGTTGTCCGTGCGGCGGCTTCCTGTGTACCCTCCACACTGGGTCGCTCGAGTCGTCGTAAATACTCTGTGACCAACCCTCGTTAGTGCCGTCGATTGGAATCCGGCCGAATCGATTCCCAGTACCGTACGACTTCGAATGCTTCGCGACTTGATTCCTCGGTGGCCTCGCTACGCACACGGCAACGCTTTGATCAGTTTGTCACTCTCAACCTCTGGTTGCGTTTCGTCCACCCCTCCTTTCTTCGGGGACCTGTGGGTGCCACATCGCGTTTCGATCATACGACGCTTCCAGTAACTCGACCTTTCGACTCGGGATTCGCTGCACCTGTTCTCGACCTCAGTTCAGCACTCGTTACGCATCGCGTCTACTGTCCAGGCTCGCGCGTCTCCTACATAACACAAGTGTTGCCTAACTTGCCCGACGCTTGCGCGGCTACGCGAACTATTCCGCGGAGGAGTCATCGTAGATTTCTTCGGATAAATGTTGTGGGTACCCAACGTATTCAGGTGCGCGTTGATGCTGATCTCACTTTTCTTAAGGCGATAAGATATGATGAATTCGTAAGTTGCTATTCATTTAAAAAATTGTGGTAACCTTATGGGCTATTCCAACTGGTAACCGTCGAGACGTCGAGAGAAATTGTGCGTTTTCAGTTTCTTTTATTGCACCACTTTGAATCGTCGAGCCGTCGTCCGGTGAGTGAACTACTGAGCGCCATGGCCCAACAGGGCAATCATTTGAAACTAGAGACTACAAAGTATTATGCTTATGTAAGTGGTTGTACTGTTTGCACAATGTGACAATAATGTGACAGCGTCTCTCAGTTCTTTTCCCGCAGCCATCTTTGAGCTCACAATGGGTATTCTCATATAACGACTTCGGTGTTTGGGCTCTGCACTGTCAGTGGTGAAATAGACTGGAAATTTTGGGAGTCCCGTCGGTTGTTGCTACGTGGTAAGAAAGAGGAATCTCTCATATCTCGACTTCAACTCTCATATCTCGACGTCAACTCTCATAACCGGTTTCTCGAACTTCTCAATGAACGCGCCTTATGGAGGGGAAGGGAACCTGAACTAAGTCACTGGCGTCACACAGCACTTACGACGGCGCAGAACGGTCGAGAGGAAGATGCACCATTGGAGGCTTCGTGGAGAGGCATGGCAGAGTGCCCCCAAACCGGTGTTCTTTGGCCTGACGTGCACCTCGTTCTTGGCAACAATGGAGCAGGTGAGTTCGGAAGCAGTCACCTTGAGTCTTGAAACGTGTGCCTGACAACGACGCCTCATGATAAGGCCATCAAGTGTCAGCACTCCTGACGGTTCGATTGTGAAAAAGCTTTGGGAGTGGAAGGAACGCTGTCTGGGCATGCAGGTGTTAGGTACGCCACATTGTGCTTCCGATGTGTTACCAAAACTTTCCTCAAACCACAGGATCGCCATTTCAGCACATTGTGTGCGTTTATGGGTGGCGTTTGGCGTGCTGTATGGAGAGCTGTCAAATACTATATTCAGTAGGTTAACAATATTTCCGCGATTCGCCGTGGACAGTCTCAGCTGACGCATGCTTTACATAGGGGTGGAAACCGATCTTCTGCGTGTGGACCACATTCACCTTTTTGGTATGTGTACAGAAACTATATATATCCGGAGGCGCTCATCCGACCATTTTTAGCCTGGTTCCGCGATACGCGGATCGGCATAAAGTAAGACATGGCTGATCATATGCAAAGCTATTCGGGGTACTGGAGCTGGTGGAATGATACGGCTCGTAGCCACACCATTTCGAACATTTTGCCATTGGAAGATTGCGTCATTGGTTCTTGTCCTGTGCTATCTTACTGACAGCCATGGTGCCGTCGAGGTCGACAGGTGGGTGCACTGGTGCTGTGTATGGTACTACAGGGTAAAGAATTTCCAGCCGTATCTTTGGCACGTCGTTGCTCACACGCATAAGGGCATTTTCGAAGCACGTATATTGAAGATGGCGATTACAAACGAACATGTGAGTCACAATGGTTTGTCCAGAGTCCCTTCTTTCGCGCTGACAGTGGTCCCCACTACGGGTTGTTGTTACCATTATTCCCTTTATTTTTCGGACTCGTTTGCCTCGTCGCGGGTTTCTTATCGACTTTGACTTTAGCCAGCTGGCTGTGTACATCAATTGTATTCTCAAGATGCGGAAGAAAGACATCCATTCTGCTTGTCATTGAAACAATTTTGCTCACTGCGGGCGGAATTAATGAGATAATTACGAAGCACTTCGCAACCATCCCTGCATGGTCGTTCGAGGCGGCCACACAAGCAGGTCTGCGATGTGTCCAATAATATGCCTGTGTCATTCATCAAGTGCCTTGAGGATGGTGAAGAGCTGGGCCCACGAAGGAATGATGTCATCGCGTGCATCGCATGACAGCGCAAAAGTGTGTGCGAGATTCCGAAAGGAACCCGGGTACCCGTCTTACCTGTGGGAGTATGCCTGGCGCTCCCAGCTATATCTGGTACCTCACCGAGCAAGAAGCCCCTCTCCCCACTGGTATCAGCCAAATTGCAACCATTCCGGTCGAAGATCGCGCCCTCGTCATGCCCCCGTCGCCTCTGTGGAGTGGCCAAATCCCCTTATAGGGTGTTAGATTGGTGGCTGACACCTCAAACGATCTTGGAAGGACGGCGGTTGAGGCAGCGGTGGCCCCCTCACGAGAGCTTTCCCAGGTTCGAAACCGTTTCCTATCCCGTCCTCTCACTGTTTCCTGCCCGTAGTGTGCACAGCGTTCCCGTGGTCCGACCCCGATTCTTGGAGAGGGTGGTTAGACGGACGAACCAACGGGTTCGGCAGCACAGGGAGCCCCTCTTAACCACTGGTTTATCTTTTCCGCCGCTTTCATCATGCCTTCGTCTATCTTGCGACTTCATAGTGAGGAATGGAAGTTGGAGAAAGACGAGTTTCAACTGGATTTAATATTCAGTGACTTGCCCTTGTTTTACCAAGGATGCTCTCTCAGTTTTTTATACATACGAGCACCAGACCTGATTGGTTCCAGTTGCTGAAGCATCGACCATGGTGCCGGGATCAGGCATAAATTTCTCCATCCCCAGCCTTTCCGTCAACTCGCGCAATGTTACATAGGGTGCTCCCGTGCAAGCTCGGGATACCCTCACATTGACTGTCTCCGGATTGATCATGCCGGATGATACATCAAACTTGTGTATTTTTTCCTGTTTACCCCTGTCATCATACTCACTCAATCTAAAGTGGTAGATAGGACGCGACTATAAGAATGTGCCGTGTACCAAATACTGCTGGTCGTACCCCAAGAGGCGATGCCCCTGAAAGACACGATTAACTTCAATCGAAGCAAGGTTATTTTTAGTACCCGAGAAGAAGTCGAAATCATTGCTGCCGGCGAGACCATATGTGACAGGCATCCTTCCTCATAAACTCGCTAACACCCTTTTCGCCAGTCTCTGTCTCGGAACCAGGGCCACTGAACTGAACGACAGCCTCAGCAAGGTTCCTGTAAGATTCAGTGCATTTGTTCGTATAGGCGATACTTATATTTTACAAAATGGAATCCGAACCCGGTATGCTGTAGTGCGCGCGTGCTCGGAAGTGATTTGCACAACATGGATCATATCCACGCCCATATATGGCTTGCGGTAATTCCGCTGTTCTTGCGCGAGCACTCACTGGATCGCAAGGTCATGCGGGATGGCAGCGAAGCCAAAATTCTTGGAAAGCTTGAAAAGGCCACGAAAGAATCTCCGAAGGACGGAGCAGGTCACCGACAGAGACGAACGCCAGAAAATAAGGTATGCTCCTGGCAAATAGCATGATCGTGACTCGCACGGAAATACTTCGACAGATACCCCTCGCCGTACGGCAAGGTATTTTCTGAACGATACTCCGGATTCATACCCTTGGAGATGTCCTTATCTTCTCTATCGGAGTTTACCCGTTCAGTTGTTCGGGTTGCCTCGGACATTAGGGCTGCTTTCAATCTTGTTTGTAGTTCTACCCGAACCCCACGCTGTCGAGATTCTGTTTTTGCTGGCTAACACGTTGTCGAAGTGCCCGTTATCGACGAATCCCCTTATTATTTACATCAAAGAGTCTTCGAGGGGTGCATAGAGGCAACGCTTGTCAGCGGAGATCTTGATCCGGGTGCATAGCATATTTTAGGTGCGCTAGAGTAACGTCCACTCAGTACCTTGAACAATGCCGGCTGCCAGTCCGAACATCATCAATATCGTTATCGTTACTCTGCATTAGCACAACGAGGATGTGTCGCCGTAGTGTGTTGTGTGCGTTTCTATACTCCCGGACCTTTGACTATCAAATAAGCCTCATTGCCGTTTCTCCTCTTACCTCATCTGGTATGGCTCATGTAATTTTGAGTACAGAGTATAATTCTAGTTTCACTTCCAATAATACTGCCATGATCAAAAGCGTAAAAATAGTACTATAGTAAGCTATTCCATTGATTAAGTAATGAGCCTTGCATAATTTCACCCGAATGTGTTTTGTACATCCCGTGCGTGGGTCGAAGATTCAACAACTATTCCTCCTCAAGTTCCTCATTCTGTGCACAACGGTTTCACATACTATTCTCCCTCCATAAGCGTTCTGTATATCACCAGAGTAGTCAGATGATGGACATACCTGCATTCTTCAAGATGGAACCAAATTCAGCGACAGATGAAGCCGCAGAACGGTGTGCCCCGGCAATGAATGTGGGAGTGCGACTTGGACTGTTCCTATGTCCGCGCCCATGCTTGTCACTGCGATGGAGACGGTGATACGCTGCGCCGGGAGATTTGGATCTTAAAGATTTGTTGACACGAACACCAGTCTCGGCGCAACAAGAAATATCTGAATATGGTGTTTGCCAACCATCTGCGATAGCACCCATGACTGCGTGTTACAGTGACTCCAAAAACCGTTGCAATGCCTAAACCTAATGCAGTGCGCAAAGCGCACTGCAATCACACGTGGGAATTCCGCTTATGCA
>JBBPLP010000290.1:0-29825 GCA_038089875.1 Fistulinella prunicolor
TCCGGTGCGTGATGCACGAGGCTAACACATCATTTCGAGGACCCACAAAGTCAACGTTTGCTAGGGAACACCGCCTATCAGACGACTACAGCAATATCTTTTTGACTTCGACGAGCCACGAGGTCGCCGTGTTCGATGCCGCTTGCACTGTCAAAAAACGTGACAGTGACGGTATATCATTCGAAATGATGGCATCGAATTCACCTTTGGCGTAGAGCAACCTTTTGTGTTTTCATGACCCGAAATGACGACAGAACGTCTGTGTCTGTTGTCCACTGGAAACCATCCAGGCATGCGGTAGGTGTTTAATTGAATCAGTCAAGGTTGATATGCATCACAGTGGTTCGTCGTTGGTGCAACCATAATTATATTGAGTCAGACCCATGAGGCACACGCATTGGTTTGTGCAGAATTATTCTGGAATGAAATGACTCAGGCTTTATGCAATACATGAGCCAACACACAGATCTCGGGACTGACTGAATCTATTAACATCAAATGTCCAGCTTGAGCGACTTGTTTGAAAGGTGAAAGGTGGTCGGGAAACATTGAATAATTTATACAGCGCTGGATCACATAGAACTGATTTTCACAATATAGAGTCCATTCAAGTTCGCCTCCTCTTTCTTTCTCTCCCTCCGAACCTCTCTGAAAGTCAACACAATGATCCACAAGGAAGACGAGCAAGCCTAAATTGGTGGGACACGTCGAGGCAATTGTGCAGGAGGCACCGTCGTCTTGTGAATGACTACATATGTTGGGTTCCACCCGTCAGAAAGCCTGAATAACATGGGGGAAAACAACGAGGACGTACCAGCACCAGAGTTGTTCGATCCGCCATTATTCATCGTCAGCCCTTCCACCGTGGAATTGTTGATCTCCATGCAATTATTCCTGTAGTCAGTTATTCGTCGCTGCCCCCGCGCCTGCTTAGGTACGCTTTCGCGGATCAATGAAGACGCGAGTGCCTCCATTTGTTGAGTGATCTGGGAGATAGAGGCCAATACGGCAGGATCGGGAGTTGATAAACTGCGTGAATGCGAGGCAATGTTGCTCGTCGAACGCCTGGGTGGTGATCGTGCAGGCGAACGCAGAGGTGGCGGAGGTGGCGGCCTCCTGACGGAGGAAGAACGACTGATCCCCGGGTTACTCGTGGTTTCCGAGGAGACGTCTGAATCGTTTGGACGCGCTTTTCGTCGGAGTGGTGGGGATGGCGGTGGAGGCGGCGGTGGGGACCCCCTCCTGATGGAGGAAGAACGGCTGATACCTGGGTTACTCGTGGTTACCGAGGGGGCGCCTGAATCGTTCGGAAGTGCTTTTCGTCGGAGTGGTGGGGATGGAGGCGGAGGCGGAGGCGGGGACCCCCTCCGATATCGACTGGAAGAGCCGCTGGCTTGATCAGTAGAGGTGTCTGACAAAGTCGTTGGTACGTCACAAGGAAGAAGACAAGGGCTACCTACCGAGTGGAGTATTTGTGGCCACACTGGCGTCGGACATACACTTGCGGCGGTCGTAGCCATGTTGCGCTGCAGGGTTCGCGTCCGACTGCGGGAGCTCTGGGAGAGAACTTGAACCCATGTTGGGCGGGGAGGCTGTCATCGTGACGGTGTTTGCTCGCCCACGATTACTGTTCGCAGCTGGGACTTTGGGCGTCGTCTCGTTCGTCGATTGTCTAGGGCTAGATGCCCAGCCGAGTGGATCGCTTTGTCCGAAGGCCATGGCTCTCACTCTTGCGTGAATAGGTTCCTGAAAATAGAAACAGCGTCAGGATCGTGAAAGTAGAGTATCAGCGCCATCCACTCACGTTGACACGTCGACGAAGCCCACGCGCACCCTCGAGACACTTCTCCGCCTGCGGTGAAGTCAAGCCGATCATACTCCACCAACTCTTTGATTCTGATTCCTTTTCTTTCGTCTTGTGAAGTCGCTCTCTAAGACTATAAACAGATCCTCGTCACCATCGTGCTTTTGGAGCGTGTCGACTATCTTGGCATACCTCTTCTCATCCTTGGAAAGCTCTTCGCGGTCCAATTCAGAGAGTGCAGGATTAGGACTTTGGCAATCCTGCTCAATCGTTTGGAGGACTTCGCCCAAGATTGCTTCAGCTTGCTTCAACGTGATGATGGACGAGGGCATGTTTGCGAGAGCCGTAAAAACAAGAGGAGAAAACACGTATGGGAACCACATCCAGTGCGGGCAATTTATTTATCGTTTCCATACGCGCCCATAGTTGGCTACTGAGCCGAAATGCGTGGGCGCCGTCGTGCAGAAGTCGTGGTCTCCTCGCGACCAGGACAAGAAGTGCCTTAAAAGAACAATAAGTAAGCTAACATGTCGGAGCATGGCGTGTTAGCGTATCAAATGGGACCCACAAAGATCAACAAGCGACACAGCTTTTGAAATTGTAATTACCACATACCTTTGAACGCCTTCATTCTTTTCTTAGAGCGGTATGAAGAGCCGCTCCTACTAACCCACCGCCGCTTCGGGCGCGAGGACGACTTACTAGAGAGGACCTGGTAGTAACGACCGGATCCAAGTGGCTGTACACAAACTCAATTTTCGCCTGGTGCTCCGAAAAAGAGACCCCTGTGACTCTGAATCGTTGACTGGCAAGTCGCATGATCGAATTCTTGGAGGTGCCAGCTGGTTCACCCACTATGGAAGGGTATGCGACACCCAACACTAATTTCGAAAGGGGAACTGTAGGACAAAAAGAAGTAGGTAAGATTCCACCCTTCCACCATTTGACGACCTTCTAATGGCTCCGAGCCTGGGGAGGAAATGATCGACGTGCGTGCTTGCCTATGTAGCATCGGTCATCGATATCGTCGACAGCGTCAAGCGTCATTGCCCGCCCTAAACGCTTATTGATCATTTACCCCCTTTCCATCTCCTGGACGTTCACGTTTAGCATCCTGTGATCATGATGACGATGATCAAACAATGGTGCGCTCTCCAGTACATTCCGATCGTATGAGGTCCAACAGGATTGCACACCGACCTACCAAGGGAACCCCCGATAGCTCATACTGAACGCCGCAATGTCACATCACCACTATCACACAACGGTTACTATGATGATTTTCCGTAGTCCTTGTCGTCCATATCGACGATATGGCAGATCCGATCAGTCGGATGAACGATGGGGATCGGTCCGCGTACGTCTATATCCATAGTATCTCATTCCCGATCTGCCAGGAGGTCTACGGCAGTAAACCTCCTCCCTTGACTCTTAAATTCAAATCGGTGCAAGACAGGGCTATAATGAAAAGGTCTCACATTATTCATCTTCTCACTGAGCGCTCACCCCACCCTGTTCTGCATGCATCACGATCCACCTCGGTCGCTATTAATGCATACGCGTGAGAGGGAATCGTAGCGTAACGACGAGCTGTGGCGAGCTCGTGATGCGTTGTACGAGATTCCGCTTCTGCACATATACAAACGGTCTAGGTACGAGAAACAAAGGCGCGCTTCGGTACGAAGAGTCGTAGCGTAACTAACGGGGCTCTAACAAACTCGCATGTGTCGCATGGGATTCGTCACTGTGCTCAACAGCCATCGCCAGGGCATTGCGGAAGAAAAGACGCGAAAGGCCAGGCGGGTTCGGACCGGAAAAGGAGGGTAACGGAGACAGGACGAACTGGTGCTCTGAGAAAGGAGTGAGACAACGCCCCTGTGTAGTGCATTTGATTGATCATCCGATTCGCGAACATGCCCGCCCGCTCTTTGATCAAAGAGAAAGGCAGAATTGTACACGCACACGCTACAACACGTATTCGATGCGGAGAGCATGGGACACAGGACACGGGGACGGCAACCAGGGAGAGTGAGAGTATATACGAGAACAGGAAACATGGGGACAGGTCGAAAACACGAGATGGACGGAGAGGGGAGATTTCATCGACAAAGAAAAGATCAGGTATGTACCGTTCAACGATGGGCAAAGAGGTGAAAAGAGGAACGGAGCAACAGTCCCTCGAGCATGGGATGAACAAAAACAAAACAAAAAAGTGACTTGCGCGCGACACAACAGGACGGAACGGCAGGGTAGAAAAGAGAAATACACACAGGTTGGATTTTCAAACAAAACACACATACACGTATGTATTGCGTATGTATCAACGTCTCCCGCCTACCTCCAATGCACAAAAAAAGCCAACAATGTACCGTTCGAAAGACATATATTACAAGAACAGAGACAGGGATAAATGAAGAGAAAGTGGGGATGAATATGTAGCGGGAGAGGAAACAAACAAACACACAAAGAAAGATACCTCCGTTTGAACGACCCAGGACTTTCAGTGCGCACCGTTGGGCGAAGGGAAGAGGGGGATAGGTCGCGGTACGCTATCTCGAGGCGGTTTCACCCGGAACTCGCTCACCAGGCAGACATGACTGAAAAAAGCATGTCAGCGACATCAAGGCAGATCGGATATCAGCGGATCAAGGACGTACTCTGAAGGGAAATGGGCATTTGGGAATCCGACTGCCTTGTCGAGATAACTCTTATCAACGCCACCCAACACGGCATTGACCGCCAGGTTGCCCGTGCCATACCAGATGTAGTCAATCACGCCTCGGAAGCTTGGGGTGAAGTTCGTCAAAGGGGGATCCCCCGCCGAAGCATAGGAACTCTTGAGGTTAAATTTGTGCCGTAGGCCTTCGGTAGTGTACTTCCCATAAAGGTGCGACATGAAGTCCGGATGGTCTGGTGGCGCAGACCCATTGGACAAGAATTCGCACACGCCACTGGCGGGGACAGAGTTGAAATCTCCACAGATAACCAGGGGTATCTTCGTCCCATCACTGTATACGGGCGATGACCGCTGTTGCGGCGTAGACTTGTCTTCAGGGGTGTTCAGCGGTCTGGGTGGCAGCTTGCACAGGTATGCCGCAATCTTCTCTATCTCATCCACCAAGAGAGCCACCTGAACCAGCTTGACGTCCCGGAAGTTGGGGTCCCAATGTATGTGAGCGTTGGCCACAATGACACGCGTGCCTGTCTCTATGTTCTCAAAACAACACACGGCAGCGATGTGATCCTTGCCGAGAACCCGGTTGAACATGTCGTCCGTCTTCTTGAAGTCGGGGCGCTGCATGGCGACGGTGCTAAACTCGATCAACTGCTTCTCCACCAATTGATACCTAGAAAGAGATAAACATGACTGGGAGACAAACAAAAACTGAACGACAAACTTGTTGGCCTTGTAGAAAGTCGCGCAACCGTCGACTTGCCTCCGGTCCGCATCGCTCATCGTCTTGTACCGCGACTTGGGATAGTACACGCCCTCGTAGTCCTGTCCCTGGAGATGCTTGATGAAATACTCCTCGTATTGAGTGGTGTCCACTTCCTGCAAACATAGGAAGTCGGCGTCGTAGTTCATCACCTCCGTCAGGATCAACTCCTTCCGATAGTCCCACGACAGCGCCCAAGATGGCGTGTAGCCGTAAAGCCGTTCGGTGGCGTACTTCTCGCAAAGAATGTTGTAACAAAGAACGCTGAATATCTCTGTGTGAGGATCATTGTTAATCACTTCCCGTTCGGCGGTCGTGACGACGTGCTTCCACATCCGTTCGGGTGGCGGCGCAGGCACGGGACACGAGTCGCGCAGAAAGGAAATGAGAGCCGGGGTACCATCTTTCTGCACGATAGTCTTCAGCGCAGCATCCAGAGGGTTACCTTCGACCCCAAGTGTCTGCAGTTGGTGCAAACTGCCGAGTTCGGATGGTAGCGTGACCAGATGATTGTCAAAAAGGTAAAGCTCCTTCAATTGCGTGAGCATGCCAAGCTCCGGTGGGACCGTGCTTAAATTATTTCCCGACACATCGAGGAGTTCCAGATGGCGGAGTTTGGCGATTTCGGGAGGTATGGCCGACAGCGCGTTATGATTGAGGTACAGGTTGATAAGAAAGGTAAATGTGAACAGCCCAGACGTGGGAGGAAGCGTCTTGATGTTGACGCCACCCATGTCTAGCGAGCCCCACGTATTCTGAGGAGGTTTAGCCGTTAGCCGCGGTGCCTCGGCTATCGGCGCGACGGTTGACGAGGGGTGGTTGACGACAGAGCTGGCGAGGCTGGGCGAGCTTTCTGACGCACTGGTGGGCGCAGGCGTAGAAGAGGTAGCTGGAGCCTCCGACTCTTTGGACGGCGCGTCAGCGGTGGGCGCCGGTTTGACGAGATTAGGATTCGTAATGGGGATAGCGGACTTGGTGACGGTGCGGGAGGCCATAGCGCTTGCTCGTGCACGGTGATGAGGCGACCGAGACGACCTGATCATCTTTGTGAATTAAACCGTCGATCAGATCGGTTATGTGGACATGACATACGCCGGCTACGCACCTCACACTTGAGAAGCTGTTGTTGCCAGTGTGGACTGATAATCTGACTCGCGGCGCTCCCTGGTGATCCAGAGCCCATGTGCTGTGTATGGATGTGACCATTTGGTGGAGAAGGGTAGTGTGAAAGGGAGTTCTGGTGTTGGTGGTGTCCGATGGGTGGATGCGAGAGGGCGTGTGGATGGCCAGGGTGATGTTGCATCGGGTTTACCGATCCATTATTGTAGAGGGGAAAGCCTGGCGAGGCAGGGGGAGGGCCGATGTTCTGGGAGGTGGGGGGCCCTAGGACGGGGTGATGCGTCCGAGACCATGGGGACTGGTCGTGGTGGTTTGGATGTTTGTGGGCGACAGCAGGGGATTGTTGGGGATAAAACATGGCATTTGACTAAGATGACGGACCAACAAGGACGAGACAACCTGCTGTATGAGGAGAGCCCTCGGGAAACAAAGACAGTCTGGTGCGAGTACGTGGCTGGGGGTCTTTTTTGATGACTGTTAGAGATGTACAGATGTTCGAGTGGAACAATATAAAAGAACGAACAAAAAAATATGTTCTGACAAGATTTTTACGTCTCGCTGTCGTCGTCGTCCCCGTCCTGGTCGTCGTCGAGTTCAACGCAAGTTCTGTAACAGCTCAGCGCCCGAAAATGGACGACGATGGCGCTGTTCAACACGTGACTCACTTTCTACATCGGGAATATTCCGGCCCGGTTTATTTCCCGATGCAAGTAACCCAAAAAAGGAAATTTCAGATCGTGGGAGCACAGCCACGCCCGCCATTACTTGCACGGCTTTGATTTCCGAGACATCATAAAGCGAGTTGGATCCATTTCTTTCTTCTTCTACTACCATCACCATGTCCACGTTCTTCCAAGCGACCACCTCCGCCCCGGTCAACATCGCCTGTATAAAGTCAGTCCGATCGACGTCGTCCGATAGCTGATCCTCACTGTTATCTAGGTACTGGGGGAAGCGAGACACCAAGCTCATCTTGCCGACCAACGATTCGCTCTCCGTCACTCTCAACCAAGATCACCTCCGCTCCACCACCACCTCCCGCGCAGATCCCTCCTTTACCGAGGACACCCTCTGGCTCAACGGCAAGGTCGATGAGATCAAACCGGGCGGTCGCCTCGCGACCTGCATCGGCGAAATGAGACGTCTCCGCAGAGAACTCGAAAACGCAAATCCCAACGCAGAACAGGTACGCTTCTATTTCGATCACAGCAACCGCGACGCTCACGTCCAATCGAGTTCTCGCATTGGAAAGTGCACATCTGTTCCCACAACAACTTCCCCACTGCCGCCGGTCTCGCGTCGTCCGCGTCGGGCTTTGCAGCGCTCGCATACTCCCTCGCGAAGCTGTACCAGCTTCCTGCATCGCCCAAAGAACTCTCCCTCATCGCCCGTCAGGGTTCCGGCTCTGCGTGCCGATCCCTCTTTGGGGGCTTCGTCGCATGGCGCGAAGGCACCGCCGCAGACGGCTCCGACTCCTTCGCCGAACAGATCGCACCAGAGGCCCACTGGCCCGACATGCACGCCCTCATCTGCGTCGTCTCCGACGACAAAAAAGGCACCTCCTCCACCGCCGGCATGCAACGCACCGTCGAAACCTCTGCCCTCTTCCCGCAACGCCTCACGGTCGTCCCCGGCCGGATGCGCGACATCACCCAAGCCATCCTGAACCGCGACTTTGACGCGTTCGCCGCCATCACGATGAAAGACTCGAACCAGTTCCACGCCGTCGCGCTCGACACGGATCCCCCCATCTTTTACATGAACGACGTCAGCCGTTCCATCATCACCGTCGTGACAGAGTACAACCGCGTCGCGCTCGAATCGGGCGGTAAGCGCAAGGCCGCGTACACGTTCGACGCGGGCCCGAACGCCGTCATTTACGCGCCCCGGGAGAACATGCGAGAGATCATCGAGCTCATCGTTTCCTACTTCCCCCAAGAGTCGTTCAACGACCCGTTCCAGCTCTTTGGAGGTGCCGCGGTCCAAGGGCGGCTCGTGGACGGGTTCAACGCGGGCGTCGCCAAGCACTTCCACGTGGGCGCCGTCAAGACGCTCATCCATACTTGCGTCGGAGACGGACCTCGCGTGAGGGGCAACGAAGAGTCCTTATTGGGCAACGACGGCTTGCCCAAGACACTCGCCTAAGGACACGTGTATTTTTTCTTCCTTCGAGAGGAACGTGGCTCGTCATTGTAGCGCTCCATCTAGCAAGTAGTCGTGATTCGTGTAGACAGGGGAACGTGTGTATCACCCATTTCGGAAAATCGTGTATTGTTCTGTCCTTGTCTCGTTTCTGATCGTCATCTTGCTCGTCATGCCATCACGATCAGCCAGACAACACGACGTCGTTCATCATCGTATCATCCGTCATCCATCCATCCATCATTAACATGGACGGCCGCACGACATGATTCGTGATGTGAGTCATTCACCGAAAAAGTGCACCGCGGGCATTCGACTGGAACGTCCTGAAATAAGCAACGTGCCCGTGGGTGTCGGAGGCGGAAGCAAATCGTCCGTTCTGGTCGCTCTCGGGCCAGCCCGGCATCATCACGACCCGCTTGCATTCCTATGAAAGAAGAAAGAAACAGAAGACGATATCCGAGAAACGCTTCAAGTACATTGCATTTGACTCTACCGTCCAACGTTATAGTCTACTATTGTTACATCTTGGGCTACACACCGTCAAAACACGAAAAGGCAAAAACAAATGAAACATAGGGAGCGACCATAAAACGAGCGTGCCAACCAACCCAGGCTCTAAATCATACAACACACGACGACCGAATACAGTACATATATACCAATGGAGGATTAGAGCCCGACCAGACGAGGATTACCACGAGTCTACGAGTGAAGAAAATAAAGAAAGAAAATACCACGTCCACCGTCTACGCAGCCGCCCCCGACCCCCTCTCCGCCTCCTCATACGACGGCAACCCACGCATGCTCGTCAGTGGCGTCACACCACCAATGAACCCCCTCGAAGCCACGTCGTAATCCGGCACCTCCGTAAACGCACGATGCCACAACGCGCTCTCGGACACGCCGTTCTCGGCCGTTGCTGGCGTCATCGTCATCATTGGGGGCATGCTTGAAATAGATACCGATGTCGACTGTCGCGTCGGTGCATGGTGTCCCTGACCTTGACCAGGCAACGTCGACGCCCGATGCCCGTGCCCGTGCGCATGACCCGCGCTTGCTTCCATCATCGCCGCCAGATTCGAGTACGACGCCGACCGCGACGAGAGCCACCCCGGCGATGTCAACGACGTATGCGGCTTCATCTGAATGCTAAACAACCCAGGTAACGTCCGGCTCGCCAAACTATCATGCGTAAACGTCTCGTGGAAGACCGGCCCGGGCATCGAAACAGGAGCAGTCGCACTGGTCGGCGTGATCGTGATGCTAACGGGGTGGCGCTCCGGACTGGGTGCGCGGCTCCCGCGGCGACTGGTGAGTCGGCTCGCTGGCTGGCTCGTGGGCTCAAGTGGTGATTGTGGCTGCGGACTCGTCGTTTGCGCACGTCCCCGCGGAAGTCCAGCGTTACCATTCGCATTCGCATGCGAAAGCGAGAACAACAGCTCGGACTCGACCCACTCAAGTGGCGTGCTCGTCCCTGATCGAGGCCCATGTGGAAGATGGGGAGGCATCACCGGAGATGCGGCGCCGCCTAGCGTCCATGCGCCCGACAAGGTCTGGTGCTCGGGCATAAACGTCGGGCTCACGTTGCTATGCACCCATGGATTGAGCACGCGCGTTGTTGCCGAATCGGGGAGGTACATGTTCGCCACGCGGTCGCGCACGTGTGCGGAATAACTCGGCAGCTCCGTGTCCTGCTCCTCGTCGAGCGGCACCTCGGGCGCCCCGAGAAGGAGCCGACGTGTCACCGCAGAGTTGGCCCGAGCCTCGCTCAGCAGCCGCGCATCGAGGATATGTAGGGGAAGGGAACACCGCAGCTCGGAGGTGTGTCCGTCTAGGTTGGACATGAGAATGGACCATCGTATTCGATGGCTGACCGTGATGGGTTCGAGGGTATGCGAAGGAGTGATGGATGTGGGGATGAACATATGAAGTTGAGTGACGATGTCGTCCTGACTTATGGGCACCTCTTCTTCTGGAGTCAGCGTCGACGTTGATGCAACAGGTTCGGCTGAACGGGCCGATGAAGTGTTCGAGGGGAGTGGCAGTGCAGGTGTTGAATGAGATTCACGTGACGAAGATGAAGATGAAGAGGACGCTGTGCTTGGGACTTGCCGGAGCGTGAGGTCTTGGTTGGCAAAGGCAGCCAGCGAGCCAAAACTGTGTGCGCGATCCTCGCTCGACAGACCCGGTATTGGGGAAGACGACGACGGTGGCCCGCGATTGCTACCGTACGGTTCCGTGACTACAGGGACCGCGCTTCCATTGAAGATATCATGATTCGCGGTGACGACACTACGAGTATGCTCCTGTGCTCCGCCCCGGCTATGTAATTTTGTCGTTTCACTGATTGTTGTGGTCACCGTCAAGACATGGACGCCCTTGGAGAGGGGTGAGAACTTGACTATGGCGGTCAACTTGTCGCCGGCAGCCCACGCCTTGTGTGGGATCATAATGGAATACATGAGCTTCTCTGGCCACGTATTTTCGATCTCCAGCGACTGTTGGTATTCCAGGGCTTCTGCGGCGAAAGTGCGGACAATCGATATCGGCATGACCGCTTGCATGTTGTGAGCTAAACCTGGGCGTACGGCAACGGCCCGGAGTTTATATGTCACAAGGGCACCTCCATATACGTTGCTTGCAATGCTGGACGGTAAAGAACCACCCAGCTGGAGTTGGAAAGGGAATTGGTGGTACCCAGCCTTGAGCGTATGACTATGGCGTTTCTCCCCCTCGAGGAACGACCAATCGTGGTTGCATATGGTGTACCATTGCGGCGAGGTGCTCAAAGGCAAGCTGTGAGGAACGACATGAATGGGCAACTGAAGAAAAAAAGGACGGCGAGTGATACGCACGTCTCGGTCGACGCTACTGGCAGTTTCGCTTTCCCTCTGAACTGGAGGGTGATTTCCTTGATGGAGGTTGGCTCTTTGAGGTGTAGGACAATATGGCCCTTGAGCAGCGCAGGCTCGACGTCTACGCCGGTACCTTTAAGGGAGAGACAGTCCGAATCGACGACGATGTCGATCCCTGCACGTTCCTTTTCCTTGATCATATCGAGGTGGGGGTCAGGATGTGCCGAGGAGCTTGGTAAAAAGCTGGAGAGAGCCGCATGAAGTGCGGAAGAGAGATGGTCATCGTCTTGACCCTGAACTGATATATGCCCTTCACGAATCGGGGATGGCGGTCTCGTTAGTGAGAAAGCCATAAGCGAGAGTAACAGTGGCGGGGGGTGGAGCGCTGTTGGGTAAGAACGCTTTTTGGGTCTCGAGATCAGTGACAGGGGGGGTGTGATAAGGACGGGCCAACCTTTGGGGAGAGCTCGCCTAATAGGACGACCGCTTTCGAATCAGACTGCGACTGTGTGCAGGGTGAGTGCGGGACCAGTAACGGGGACTGTAAGACAGAGAAGTTGGTCGTCTTCAGGGATCAAGGGCTCGCTAGGACGAACTGAGAGAAGAAAGCGTTCTGGGTTGAACATCTCCGGCCGTCTTTCTTCTTATTCTCGACGGGAGACCGCATTTTTTTTCAGTTCGGAAGAGAATTGGCATCGCCCTACCCGGGTCTGTCCTGAACTCTGAAAAATAATAATATCAAATAATTAACCTCCACAGGGACCTTTCGGAACTCGGAAAAAGACTCTGGCACAACCGTGGGAGCATCGGCCGGCATATATTCAGGGTAAACAACGTTCCGAATTAAAATCATCCTTCAGTAGAAATCTGAGCCTCTACTAGCTTTTCATGGTCAATCTGAGCTCAGGCCGACGAGTTTCCAAGCTAAAACGTAGCCATCCGTCGACGGGACATCCGAGACCATGTCGTCCCGGTATATCAATGACACGGAGCCGTCGTCGCCAATTCATGCAGGGTCTCGGTGGACAGCGCGGTAAATGTCATCCGTCATTTCTCTGATATCATTCATATAATAATATTCGCGTACATGTCTTCCGCTCGGTCTCCCGTGTCACGTAGCAACAAGATTACTCAACAAGATCAGCGTGCCACTAAATGAGCCACATCACAGGCAGGAACTGAGCAACTGATATGTACATTATGGACGCAGGCAACATACATATCCATGTCGAACCTAATCCCGTGCCTAACAGTCCTCTCGGAACCGCTCTTGATTTGACGCGGACGTTCTCGACCTCTCATGTCAACAATCGTCCAATCCCAGCGTGCGCATCATTTACTTGTTTGGTGTCTACACCCATAGCACTCGTTTCGTAGCATTCACATGGATCCACTGTAAAGATCCTTTAGGGCATATTCCCGAGTGACACCCTACATTTCGAGTGGATCGTCTCGGCCTAGAATCGGGCAGGTTCACGCCGGGGGCGCACAGCTCTCGAAGATCCTCCTTGATTGGGAGCAGTCTGACAAACGACCAGCATCGCCACGAGCATATTTTTATTTTTATCTCTGAGCACAATATGCTAGCATGCGTTAAATGGAACTAGCATGTACCCGTGCGGAAAAGGTGAAACAATTTTTAGCCCAAGTTGGCGCTATTGTGGCTAATTTTGTACACCTTGCTGGCGCAGTTGAGGTGAGCAAGTCGATCGACTCTCAGGCATTCAGGCTGCAATGCACCACATAAACAGACCTTTTATGTCGGGTTTCAATTTCGCGTGCAATGATAAGAAATCAAGACGTGCAATTGCCGCAAAACGGTTTCGGGAGCACGTGTATGATGTCCGGCGTTCCCCGCGATGTCGACGTCGAATGCCGTCCATTCATTCCCGTTCTATCGTAGTCATCACGTGATAGGCCTTATATCCGTGATACGAGATATTGTGAGCATTGTGATGGGATGACGACATCCAGTTTCCTTGCCTTTCTCCGGTCTCCCGTCGAGGCTTGCTCAGCTTATCAGCTGGATCATATAACTCTGATTCAGCCGTATCGAGGTGTTCAAAGTGACGCAGCACGCTCGATCGTGTTTCTATCGCCATAGCACGAGAAAATGACATCTATATTTAGAACCCCTGTGCCATCCCGTCCATCCGATTTCATCCGAGGGCCCCTCGCAGGTCTCACGCACACAACGGAGATAGAGAAGAATCATCTACACTCATCTCCGGAATACGCCTCTCAGAGTGTACCGCCTTGTGAATTGACGCATATTCCCGCCCCTTCCGTTTTCTAAATCAAGTTCCGTTCCTGTTCAACCAATCCACGAGTCCCTTGAACTTTCTTTCTAGAACGCAGTCTATCGGACGCCAACGCTTGTTTTTGTTGGCTCGGCAATCGTGCAATCGAGTGTCGGGTCTGTCGCTTTTTCGCTCCTTTCGATCCTGTTCGGATTTTTGGGATCATTATTGAGACACGGAGAGTCTCTGTCATGCATGCTGCGGGCGTCCGTTGACGTCGCTATGCACATGAGTCACTCCGAGCGCGCACCACCCGCGACGCGTGCGACAAGCGATGACCGATGGCCAATGAAAAAGGTTCTAGACTCCCATCTCCTTCCCGCCTTGGGATCCTCGCCGCCACCCCCTTTTCGGTGACACGGTGCCTTGCGACGAGGGTCTTTGACGCTGACGCCAATCCTTGTCTTCGATCGGCCCCCGATGGTTGCAAGAGTCTGGACGCCTTCATACACGGACGTGTATTGTTCGCCCACCGGATATATGCGGACGCGCTTTCCCCTTAACCTTCACCACACATGTAGTCTCACGAAACGTTCATGGGAAATGTCAGACAGGACACCGTGATAACGATAACCACGCTCGTCGATAAACTTCCGTTGGCTGCGTCGCCTAAGTACACGGCGTCTTGCTGTGGGTAAGACAGCGCGAAGCAGAGGAGGCTGGAATCGCCATCCCCGTCCGCGATGATCCCGATCCCCTTGATAAGCAGACACGGTTGGGCGTGCTTCTTCCGATGCTTTAACCTCCATCGGAACATTCTATTCCAATGTCTCCCTCGCTCGTACTTCTCGAGCCTAATATCCTATTGACAAGTCTATATCAATCTCAATCTCCGGTCCCTTCTGATATAAATGGCTTTAGATAGCCACCCAGTCTGGAAATCAGGCATAAAACAGACCGAGGTGGCCTCGGGCCCATTTTGTGCATTCCTTTTACTTATTTCGGTAGCCCGAGGTCCGATCGTCGTGATCAGTCCGGGACACCCTCCCTTTTTACTTTCTGTTTCTGTTCATGTCATCCAAAAAGAAACTAGCTATGATTGCGAGATAGACAGTACGGAACCAAAAAAGGAGGATAACGAATGGCTTATCTTATCCTACCGCCACAGTGATCAGTTCGCTTCTTCGCTCCGCCTTGAGGAGTATACAGATGTCACCGGCTCCGAGATCAGTCCCCTCCTGGCCGCATCGCTACGCCTTTTTTTGTTCACACTTGTTCTTTATCACTACATTCCATCACATACCCGACCGCGATCTTCCGCAGGGATCGATGCAAACGCATTCTATTCTTATTCTGAACGGGATACCCATTTGTGACCAAGACCCTCGTTTACATCGTTATGTCTGTGGCAACTCGCATACGTACGTGTGTACCACGAGCAAAAAAAGGGAAAACTCGGTGTGGGGGGACACCGGTGTAGAATCATTTTTGGCTAGGTGTTTGTGTAGTTACACTTGGGTGTGGTCATTTATTTACTGCATGTACGTACACCACGGAACCGTTTTCTGTGATGCATATGGACGTCCGAGTCCCCGGAACCCCCAAGTTACCCATATTAGTAACCGTTCGTCGTGATCCGAGTCCGCGTCCGAGACAGGCATGATCATGCACCACATGATGTGTTCCGTGCCACGGACCATGATTGGGAGATCGGGGACGACGAAAGAAGGAAAGAAATGGAAACGACCATGTGGAGCGGAGCTTCACTGAGATTCGGAAAAGCTGTGGATAACGCGAACTTTCTTGTTGGTCCAAGGCCTGGTTTGCAAAACGTCGTGCAAAATATGCACTACTAGGCTACGATGTTCGGACCCGGCTACTACCATCTGTATGACGCACGAGATGCGATGACTGAAGGTGCTATCGCTCGCCAACAACTAATCATGACCACGATGATAGTAACAGTGATGGATTATTAAGAGAGGCACCAGTACCGAATAATACATTGAGTCTATCCGAGTCCGTAGCACCTAGCGTAACATACACGAATCAAGATGGTCGATGGAGAATAGTAGAAACAGCATGTCAACGTCCCCATGCTACATCTAAGATCTGGATCTCCTTATGCAGTGGCAGCACATCCTAAATGGCATTCGGAGCGTCAGTATGATGGGGTTGAACTGACACATAAAATCATCAGTGTGTACCATTCCTAACTAGCCATCCATATCAACATCGGTCCCTGTGCCCTCTGTGGTAACTTGACTGGAAGATGATGTCGCTGCCAGAGATTCACGGAGAGGCGGAAACTCTGGGCAATCGTTCAAGAATCGTTGAATTGTGAGGATTATCACCTTTGCATCAGGTCGCTCCTCTATGGCTGACCAACAACGTTGAATTAAGTTCCAGTGTGAGTCATCCATCTTGCGAGACGTTGGCCGACCAGGTTTGCAGCCCTTCGACAAGAGGACGACAACTCTCATATCTTCTTTGACCTCAGACCATGGGTGTTTCCCAGACAACACCTGCAACAAGGTCAGAACAACCCATCTTTGTGATGTGAATCAAACCTTCCTGGAGACCGATACATCCAAAGGAATATATATCGCTCTTGGTTGTCCGAGTGTATTCTTCTTGGTCAACTTGCTCTGGCGCAATCCAGCGCAAGGCTCCTGACCGTGTGGTGGACCTTTGGAGATAATTCAATGCTTCTGGAATACTCCCCACCATAGAGGCGTAGCCGAAGTCGGCCAAGCGTGCGTTGTAGTCTGCATCGAGAAGAACGTTATTCTGCCCCATGTTTTAACAACAACTACAATGCCGGCGTTTCTATTTGGACGTACAGAGTTCAGGTCACCATGGACGACCGCAAGAGAATGTACTGTGAAGTGTCATTCTTTCGAGCCATGGAAATGATGACAGAGACCCACAGTAGTCCAGCCCATGTGCGACGTCCAGTAACTATCGTACCAGGTTAGTGCGTGGGAAGCATTCATCACCAAATGGGCGCACCAACTGCAGTCGGTGTGTTATGGCCAGATTGTCGTCATACTTTGCTAAGAAATCGTGCAGAGATCCATTGTCCATCCACAACGACACCAAGGACATGGAATCACACATTCCGAATCCATATGCGATGCCCAGGAATGGAACAATATTGACATGGTTGAGTCTTTTCCAAATTCCGAGCTCTCGATGCAGCATCTGGAAAGCAGCTCAGATCGCATTTTTATTTGTTGTACACGTAGAGGTTACCTTGATAGATGTGTTTTTCGGATCTCCATCTATCGCGAACTTGAATCGGAGTGACTTTACTGCAACCTGGAGATGAGGTTAAAGGGAGGCCAGCCAAGTCATATGTCCCGCTCAAACCTCCTTTGGCGAACCCTTGCGGTACCGACATCTATAGACATCACCAAAACCTCCTCCGGCGTAATACTGGTCATTGTCTTTGTCGACATGCGGTGTGAGATCTGGAGGAGCGGAGAAATTGACACCAACAAAACTTGACCTATATGAAGAAAGTGCATCAGATTACCATACTACATGCTACCAAAAAGACATACGCGTGGTCGGATGCTTGACACTGTTCTAGCTGTTCTACCGGTTCCTGGGAGGACGTGTTCCGACTCAGATGGGGTATGTTCGAGGATGATGGTACACCATGCGGCAAAGTGAGTGTACTAAGTGGTGTAGGAAGTATGAGATGAGGGACGATCGAAGATAGCTGTTGAGTTGCACAATTGTCCGCGGAGCGATCAAAAGGAGAGAATAGCTCCACTACAGCTCGCCAAGCAGTTTCATGATCGCCGTGTCGAAAAAACTTGGAATGCATAGAAGTCTGCCACATAACCTTACCCATTCTCGTCGCGCTCCAGCTCACTTCGTTTAACTGCGCCCGGAACGACTTCGCGTGCTGCTCGCTCCTGACTTGGGATATCAATCCCTCGTAGGAGAGGACAGCATGTAATCGCTGAGGAAAAGAGATGAACCCCTCCGGAAAAGTATGTGCGAAAGTTTGTAAGTGCTTCGAAATGGGTTCGTAATCAGGAGAGGTTTCAACTCTATGCATATAAATGGTACCGGTGTGAGTGGATTTCGACCTACAGAAATATAGCTGACTATAGTACACCCAAGAAGCCAAGACGGGCTTACCTTGAGTATATCAACCAATTACTCATTTCCTTTTCTGCTTTCGGATCGTTCTCGCAAAAGAAAGAAGGCGTGTCCACGAATACGATAGTCTTTTGTGTCGTGGCCATCAAACAAATCCTTGCCTCTTCAGTGAGTTCGCATCTGATCGCTTGTACTTTCGTTGTGCAAGGTTTAAGGTTACCGGCCGCAACGACTAGACCACTCCGTGTCAAATGTTCTACGAACTGTGAGGGTATGCATACTGGACCATAGTGCAAGGGGGAGGAACATACCATACTCTTTCCGGATCCGGAGGGGCCAATGACACTAGATGACAGATAGCAAGTCAGGGAAAAAAAGGACTAATTATCTTAAAGAATACACACAATACCACTATGTCATCGCTATTCAGTTGGAATGTTGTGCCAGTCATGTTTTTGATCCACTGCTCGACATTCTGAGTGTCAAACCAGATCTTCGAGAGAAGTTGCTCACATCCTGCAAGCCCATTCCGCCTTGGAATCCCAATTGGGTGTTGATCAGAAGTTAGAACACACCTCGGCGAGAGTGACAGTCTTACCTGATGAATGAACTGTTCTCTCCTCTGCGGATGGTTAACGGGAAAACAGGTGAAGTGAGGGAACGGTTCCAGGGCAGATATATAGTCAACGGATGAATGGGGTGAAGGGCATAGTAAAAGTACTTCGTTGCACCTCCGACATACCTCATGGATTGACTGCGTATCATCAATAAATAGCGAGTGTGCTGGAAATGAATTGGATTGATGCGGCAGAACTCCATCAAGTCGCCATGAGGCATCTAGAGTGGCTCAAAAGGGCATGTCAACTGACATCGAGGCAAACATGGGGCAGCCTTGAGTGATTCACATCACACGAGTTGTAGGGGTGGCACGCTCAGTAAGATGACAACCGAGAATTTCGGCTCCAGGTTACCCAGCTCTCAGCTTGCGATAAGTTGTAATTTGGAGGGCTTGATCAGGAGGGCCATTTTGCAGACGGAAGGACAATATTGATGGAAGGAAACCCCTAGCAACCTGTTGGACCGTATCTACGATTATCAGCGTGGCTCCCTGCATTCCCGCCTGGTGCAGGTGCCAGAGAGGCTGTTGAATTTAAACTCGGCCTTTGTGTGACGTATGGGGCGACATGCGATGATTGAGCGGTTGAGTGTACTAGACTAAATATTCATTAGGTTTATGGGTATGATAACACCCATAAAGACAATAACACAAACGAATCAAGATAGTCCAAAGAGAATAACAACATATCAACGCCTCCACACGAGATCTGAACTCATCATGCCTTGTACAGCGTATCCAAAAAGATGCTTGCCACTTCCTCGACGATCGTCGGTCCGACGGCACTCGAACTTCCAAGACCTATGAGAGAAAAAAAGGGATAGCATTAGCATTCACGAATAAATGAGAAATACGTCGCCCCTATCATGAGCACGAGTACGCTACCCGAGGTCGAGCAAAGGGGCACTCGACCCCCGGGAGCACATAGCCCGTCAGATGAGAGCGACCAAGCCAACACGTACCATACAATGCCACCATCGTCCCCTTGCCCTCTGGCGCTGCCTTCGCCTCCGCCACACACGCCTTGAGATCCGTAATGAACGTCTCCACGACTTGCAACGTCAATCGCTACATCGCCCACACCAACCATCAGTACAACGAAATCCAAGAACGTGAGGACACGAGTACAGAAAGGGATAAAGAGTACAAGGAACGCCACGCACCGTACACGCAATATGCAACGCAGCAGGCCCGCTCAACGCGTTCAGATGCCATCCCTTCTTCGACATCCTATCCCCGACTTCGTACACGTTCACCGACTTGTCTTTGGATCCAAAGGCGACGACCGACGCTGGGGGCGAACCGAGGACGTAGAGCTCGGGAATGGAGGCGGTGATCTTGTTGGCAATTTGTCGGGTGCAAGTAACGATGTCGCGGCAGGATTGGAGGTAACCGCTGTCGGGGGATAGATTAGGTCTGGAATGCACGGAAGGAAACGAGAGACGTACTCGGATCCCATGTATTGCATCGCAGCCCATGTCCCAGCAATCAAAGCGCCTGGTCTACAGAAAAGAAATCGCATATATCCATCTCGGGTATCACATGAGACCTCAGGACACGGCTTACCTTGATCCAGACAAACTTGGACTCGCGTACACACCGCCTGTGTCACGATAGCATACATTCAGCAATCTGCTTACATAGAAACAAGTTTGAAAAAACGGACCTGTCCATTGGGGCATGACATAGTATTGGTATCTTCGCAGTGCAGCGTCACGGTACATGATCACAGAAGACCCCTAAGTGCCCCAGAGTTTCAAAAGTCGCCCTGTAAAACCAAAACGTCCTACTCACCTTGGGTGCGAATCCATACTAACGCGACTATTTTAGTAACTCCGCATATATGCAGGTACTAGGAAAACGGACCTTGTGGGTATCACAACTAACACTCGTCACCCCTCGGACGCGGAAATCGAACGGGGTCAGTTTGTAGCGACCGTTTTCGCCGTCTGCGAGACCAGCTTGTTCGAGGAAGGGAACGATGAAAGAGCCGAGACAACAGTCGACGTGAAGACCGATGTTGTATTTCGCGGCCAGTGCACCGAGCGCGACGATATCGTCTTGATTACCGTCGGGAAAGTTGATAGCAGAGCCGACGAGCTAAGGAGCGTGTAATGAGATCGTATCTCGTCTGAGGCAAGACGAACGTACGAGGATGGTGTTGCCGTTTCTGATAAGGAGTCAGGTGATTTCAGACAAGGATAAAAAAGGAAATAAAGACGAACATGGCTCTGCGGACGCGCTTCATGTTCACCTGGCGCGTTACTGGGTCGACAGGCACCTCGTGGACCTTGACACCCATGTACGACGCCCCCTTGTCAAATGCTGCGTGCGCGGTCACCGGGACGATCCTACATGACAGCGTCGGTCTTGGCTCGCCATTCAAAAGACACGCGAAACAATCGCTCACATCTCGGGCGCGGTGATGCCTTTGACATCTCTTGCCCAATCCCTGTAGGTCTTGACGGCCATGACGATCGACTCGGTGCCTCCGGACGTCATCGTGCCAGCACCATTGGGATTGTTGTACATCCTCAGACACATGGACACGATCTCGGCCTCCATCTTGCGAACCGACGGGAAGACGTCCGGATGGAGTGGGTTGGAGAGCGCATAGCGCTCAAACGCAGCGACGAGTACCTTGCAGAGGTCCTCTCCCCCATCTAACCCTCTGCCAATGAGTCTCCCGCACACAAGGAACAGACAAGGCGTTTCACGCACGGTAAACGGCACCCGAAATCTTGCCCTCTTTCCAATCGATGTGACTACCCAGCTCCTTGTCCATCCGGGCCATCTCCTCGATGATCCATTCAGCGGACTTGCCTTGCGCAGGAAGGGCGAGGTGCCGGGTGATCCCAGCATCCTTGGGCATGAGCTTGTCTTCAACGTCGACCCTGACTTTACCGAGTTCCTCCTGTAGCTTCCTTTGTGCCGCGGGGAACTTCATAGCTAGAAGCAGTGCTTTCTGGAAGAGGCATCAGGACATGTTTGAAGAGCGCGTTTGTGAGGTTTACCTTTGAGGTCCACACATATCCTTCTGCTACGCTGCGCCTGAGCCCTCGCGCACGCAGATGGCGGAAGATCCGGATGGTCTGTACTGTCAACACGTATACAAACAAGGCCGTCTTGATTGCTTCGAATGGAGAGCGCGTGCTTTCGCTCCACCAAACCCAGAGTAGTTCTAGCGTCGGAAGTGCGTGTTCCAGCGAAGAGAATATGTTTTCCATCGTTGTTAGTAGCCCGTCGTCGTATAAAGAAGAGAAAAAAGCGAGCAGCACTTTGACGTCCTCGCGATAAAAAAGGCCAAGTGTCAGTTCGAGCGGACCGCTGCGGACTTCCTGTCGAACCTTGGCCCTGGTGCTGTCCCGTCGTGGGTAAACATGACAAACGTCGGGTGAGGTGACATGACCACGCGGCGCCATCAAAACTACAATGTCCATTTTCATCTGACACCGAACATCTCATCAACACGACATGAGCAACCTTCGCATGGTCGGTCCAGTTCCATATCGTATACAAGAAACGAATAAACATACTACGGAACGTCTAGTTGGCTGAAGAAGAGGAGAACGACGATGCGGCCGAAGTCACCTGGGGTACATCGCCCGACCACACGTCCGACGCCCGGGGCACTGATGCTCATTGAACAGAGGACCAACAGCGCATCAGCACGTTCTCAAAGCTAAATACGCGGCTACGAGGGATCGAGGACAAGCTCGACGCGCTCAAGGTGAGGCACAGACCCACGATCATCCCAACTGACGTTGATCACCGCTTCATCGAACAGCAAGAAAAAGAAGCCCTCGATGATCTCGAGACCGAGCTCGAGCTCACGGACGAAGACCAGATCGTACTGTACGCGCTCGTTCTTCCTCGTCTGCATCCCATTTACATCCCACCAGATACAAAATCGGCGAATCCTTTCTCCACCTATCCCAACCACGCGCCGTCAAACGGCTCGAAAAAGACCAAGCCGAGATCGCGACCCGGCTCGCCGATCTAAGCACCATCGCGGACGAGTGCGAAAAGGGGATGAAGGAGCTCAAGGTCGTATTGTACGCCAAGTTTGGCCGCGCGATCAACCTCGACGAGTAGACACCATCGGACATGTAACACTGTACGACCCCGCAATGAAACGCTGATTTCGACGACATGCCAGATGGCATCGTATCATGAAATACCTCGAGCGTAACCCTAACTAAAAAAGTCCCCCGCTTCTCTGATCCAAAATACTTGATCTTACAACCCATTCTCCGCATCGACCAAATCCAACAAGGACCCCTTGGGTTGTTTCACGTCCTCTCCTACAAACGCCAACAAACTGTCAAACACCTCCGTCCGCTGTCGGAACCGTTCCGCCGAGACTGGCTTCACGCCCTCCCCACACAACCTGGCCTCCTCCGGGTCCTCGTCCATGTGCAGCACAGCCCGGTTCCGTTTCGCGGGCGTCGAGGCGCGGGGAGGAAGTAACTCGGGAGTAATCTTCGGTGACGAATGCTGTCCGTCGTCGTCATCCCCGTCGATCACGTTCGTCCACACGCCATCGGGCGTATTCGGCCGCGACCGTTTCTTGGGCGGTCCTTCTCGCTCAGCATCCGCAGTGCCGTCCCGCGATGGTGCAGTGGGGTCGCCTGCGGGCGCAGGGAGTAATGCACTGGGCGACAACAAGTGCGTGAGAAGCGACCGAAACACGCTCGCCTCTTCTGGATTGTTGTGATCGACAACGTCAGAGACCTCGGTCTGCAGGTACCGCAGCGCCTTCACCGCGGGTTGCTCTTCACACATTTCACGAAAGCTGTGTTTCGGCGTGAGTCTGAGTTCCCCTCGAGATCCAGGTGAATCCGTACCGTTGTCTCCGAATGAGATACTTGGCCTGTCGTATGACTTCTTCCGGTGCAGCCCTGTACGCCTGCATCGGAAACACGTTCCTTGGGCAGAGAGGAGTACGCACCGGATGAGGTCCATCACCCAGAAATCATCCAGCCTTGTCTCTGTCAAACCAGGCTTCGACCTCTCCTCCCCGCTTGTCGCACCTCCCGTCCAATTCCCATTCTCGTTGCTATTCCCATCCCCATCCCCATTCCCGCCGCTGCCGTCTGCCTCACTACCCCTGGTGCTCACATTCGTCCCAGTGCCGATCCCACTTCCTGCTCTCGCCGCCTCGTTTTCCTTTTCCTGACCACCAGGCGCCTTTCCCTCACCCGCATTCCCACCATGCAGATACACTTTTGTCGTCCGTTCATCATACACCACCTGATGTGCATACCGAGGCAGCGGGACCGACAGTTCGCCCTGTTCCCCCACCTCACGCCGTTCTTTACCACGTTCCCCGATGCCTCCACCAAGCACCTCGGCATTGAGCACCGGCAAAATCTGCGTCCACTTCCCCGGTCGAGACGGATTCGTGTATTGATATACCCAGTTTGGTGCGTCCGCACGAAGCACGGTGAGCGCAGACGACTGCTGCGCTCGCGTCAGCCCACAAAACCTGCGCGAATCAAGTCAGCATTCCTATCGGACCCATTTCATATAGACGTCCCTCCGACGGGCGGTGACCAAAAAACATGCCCGAATGATGCCACATGGGGAAAGGTATTAAGATATTAACGCACACGTAAATCTCCTTTAGTTTGGGATCGATCACTGCTCGTTGGGTAAAACAGGCGTCTGGCCCACCGCTCGCGCTAAAGTTGTTAAACAGCTCCAACACGGAGTTGCTCGCGATATCGTACGCGTACATGTCCGACAGATACTTGTCGTCACGTTGACCTGCAAAGATGAAGAGCGTGTGTGCAAAGGGGTCGAGCACCATCGAATGTCCGAAACGCGGCAACAGCGCTGGCTGGGATGTGGCCGGGGACGTTGCGGAAGATGGGGATTGGACGGGCCTAGGTGGCGGGAATGAGAGGGGATCAACTGATCCGATGGGTTACGACTCACTGCAGCAACTTCCATTTACTTGTCCGGACGCTGTAACTGTATAACCCCGAATATTTTAGTGCAGCCCAATCCCCATCGACAACCCGACCGCCCGAGACATATAGGATCTGAGCATCGCAATCCATCACCATCTGATGATCGAATATCAATGGCGGGCCACCAGAGATCTGGGTCATGATAGGCCGTCGCCGTCGTGAGCGTTCATGAGCCATCGATCGGCACAAGACACTCACCGCCGTATCAAACGACAACAAGTCCCACTTTCCCGCATCCAACCCACGCGTGTGATACCGATAAAACTCGGAACAGTACGCCGTCGACCCCCTGGACCCTGTCCGCTCGCCAGCCCGTCTGAGCGCCTCTTCGTCCTCGGGTCTGGTGGGCGTCACATCCACATCTCCCAACCTCCCCAAAAGATAAATGCACCCCGATTTGGTATCGAATACCATTTTGTGACAACTCCGGGCGATCGGCCCGTTTTTTTCAAGCGCAGTATTGTGGCTGATGACGCACCACCGTTCGCTGCGGATATCGTACATCCAGAAATCGTCGAGGGATTTGTGCCCGTCCCAGCCCCCGAAGAGGTAGACATGGCCGTTGTCGGGATCGATGCACATGGCGTGTCCACCGCGTTTAGAGGGTGCATCGCCGTCAGCATCAAGGCCGTGCAAACGCCGCCATTGGGCGTGGGGTTGGCAGGATTGGAGATAGGACTGGAAAAGGCCGGCGGACGAGGCACGTGCGAGGAGTGCCTCGGCCTCGTCCCAGTTGCCCTGGAGCACCAGGGTCGTGTGCAACGACGTCACCATGGGATGTTCGAATTGGATTTGAGAACGCGCAAGAATGGATTGGCAGGGCGTCAGGAGCCGTCGTTCGCGCAGGTGCTTGAGAATTTGTCGCAGGACAACCGTCTCACGATGCTACACACGCCGGAATGGTAGGCGTTCATGAGAGACGTGTCCAGGAATCACACGTTGCGAAACACGGACACGTAGGATGCAGAACAGAGAAGATCAGGCACCCACCTCTTCATAACGCACTCGTGTGCGCTCCACGTACCCGGGCTCCGTGATGCCTGAGACAGAGACGTGCCAAATGGAAATATGAAAGCTTTGTCCGTGTGCCCTGTGCCCACGCCCACGCCCACAAGCGAATCTGGTCAGGACGAGGACGAGGACACACATTCATATTCCTACTCACGAGAGGGGTATGATTTTGATGAACCGTGTAGGGAATGGTACACCTTCCCCGTTCATGTGCGTAATTGGAAACGTCTCTGCGACGGCGTCATCTCGGAGGCCCGTATGTAGGACTTGGATCATGTGTTCTGGGTTGAGGCCCACGTAAAGTTTGAATTCTTTCATGTTGCAAGGATGTTCTGAGGGAAAGAATATGCGTGTGTGTCACTCAGAGGGCGTTGTAGTGGATACACCGACGTACTTCGTTGGAACTGTAAACATGGGAAGTAAGCGCAACTCGGTGGTCATACATTATCAAAGATAACTAGCGCACCTTGCCAAACGTGATGCTCTCTAAAGCCGCATTAGATTTCCCAAGCGTCAGCGATCGCCTCGCAAGGCACAAAACAGGGCGGACAGGCGAGAACGTATGAAACGGACACTCAACTGACGACGCTCAACGTTTCGAGACGGACCAATATCCACTGCTTCATGCTCGGCGCCTGTTGCGCCCCACTCCACCGACTCGACTGGTCTTGCGGCCGATCGACCAGGATGTTTTCAGCGACATAGTGACCGCTGTGTTCTGAGCAGCCAGCTATGGAATATGGAACGGTTTCTATGGGGGGAAGCAGCGCCGAGCTGGTAGAGGCAGGTGTGGACATGAGGGTGGTACAACGACAAGGAGTCGATGCAGCGTGTGCGGCTGCCGCTTTGGCGAAGTTGATCAAGTACAACTTTACATCAGTTCCATTTTCGGTATGGCAAGAGTTTCACCCGGATACTAACCTCCCACTTCAAAGATAGCTTAGTAGTTACGTTTACTGAGAACAGCCCAGGTGGCGGTCACCGTTTTCCAAAACGCACAAATGGTAGGCACAACATGACACTCAAATTTTGACCCGGTCGATACCTCTGATAGATAAATCAGTCTAAGCCCGGATGATCATTGATGCACTGCATCGTCACGACGATGTAGAGCCTGAGGCCTAAAGGTGCATGGATGGACGTCTTGATTGGCACCAAGAAACTTTGGAATCATATTTCATGGTGTAGTCAATGGCCTCACGCTTGGAGGTGAGTGTCAGATCCTGGCGCAAAACGCACGTGATGGTGCCTGAAGAGTCTTGGGCTCAACGAGGCGAGACAGGTCGCCTCGAAAGGCTGTCGGAGGCACAGTTAATGGTGCACATTGCCAGGCTGTTCAATGATCCCTCCCTTCGCACAGAGAAGCTGGAACACCTGTGTAAAAATAGGCCATTGTGCAAGTCATGTCAGACCTGCGCAGCATGCCTTGGCGGGCCGATGAAATAGTCACCCCATCCAAGTTCCCTCCGTCGGGTAAGTTGTAAAACGTCTGATTAGACACTGATAGGCTGTGATAGTTTTATTCCTGTACAGAACTATGTACGTCGGTTTCTAAACATTGATGCATTCATTAAGCGCAACACGTGCATGGCATACTTTGTCACTGGTGTCCCGAGCACATCCGAGATCTTAGCTAATCATGACTAGGTGCGGTGACGCTGGTGGAGCATGTAGTGGAGCAGACGGGGCAATAGTGGCCCGAAGCATTTCTAAGTATGTCTTAGCATCTACAATGTTCGGATTTTCATAAGTCTGTAACTCCCTATAGTCAGATTTCACGGTTTTCTTTTTAAAGGCGTTTCCCACAGATTGTGGAGCACCTTTGTTTCATCGTGGCTCCGACGGGCGATGAATATCGGAAGAAACATTGTCGCGTTGCTCCATGCGAGGTTTACGCCTGAGCTTCAATTCATTCACCGTGTGGAGTGTTGTTCATTATATCAGCGACAACACCGCAGCACGATACGGCATGAACGCTAGTGGTCCGAATCACAGAATCTCTTGGTAATTCACTATGTCAGCGGGGTCTATTGCCGTGCAGTCATCGTGTCAACCTTACAGATTTCGCTGAAAGAAAGGATCAAACCGTATTTCCATTGGCTGGGAACGAGGCAGTAATTCCTGAACTGCATGAGGACCTAGTACGCATAACTAAAACTGATTGACTCACAATGCTGCGCCTCGGTCAGTCGGCCAACCTCGGTGTTCAACGAAGAAGTCAATGGCTGTCCAAACAGAGGTGCCAAATATAAGAGCGAGAAGGAGGGACGATTGGTGCACCAAAAAAATCACCTTTCTTTCCTCGATCATCAACATCATCAGCTGCCATGCCTCTTGAAAGTTATGTTGATGTCTTGATCATCGGAGCTGGCCCTGCCGGATTGATGTGTGCCAACGCACTCGCAATGGCAGGCGGGATAGATGTGAAGATCATTGATAAACGGTGCGGATCATCCCACGTCGAGAGCAACCGAGCATTGACGGGCACCTCAGTCCTACAAAGGTCACAACTGGCCAAGCGGACGGCGTTCAACCGAGGTCGATTGAAGTATTGCAGGTACGGTGCAAGTTTGCTTTCGTTTTTCGTTGCATCTCAGGCTTGTGTGATAGAGCTACGGACTTGCCGAGCGCTTGATCAAAGAGGGAAACCAGATGTACGGATGTGTAAGTGAGCGTTCGCTTGATTGTAAATATGATGGCTTACACTGCACGATCAAGGCTTTCTATAATCCTGGCCTTAATGGAGGAATCGAGGTGCGAGCTATCCTTGACCATGCAGTATTTGTCGAGGGTTTAAACATGGACTTTCAAGTGCACAGAACGTGTTATCGATTCCAGCGCGCCAACTGCACGATATCCGTTCCAGGTATGATTTCATCGTCGTCGAGTTTCTCTTCTCTGTATGTGAATTCATCGACAAACGACTAGGTTACACTCCATCAGGGGTCAATAGAAGCTATTTTTCTCGATTCCATGAAGGACCACGGAGTAGAAGTCGAACGATCAAGACAGCCCTCGGCTATAAATATTTCGGAAGACGCTGACGAACTGTCGAGCTCTTCGTCATACCCAGTGAAAGTGGGTCCTGACAAAATTCCTCACCTTTTCAATTCTCTAAGAATAATTGCTGCAGGTTACCTTAGAGCATTTAGATGCAGCCGGCGACGAAGCCAAGTCAGAAATCGTACATGCCAAATACATCCTTGGGGCAGATGGTAAGTTGTACCACAGTTGCACGTGAGTCTAGTACCAACGTTCTGTAGGAGCACATTCGTGGGTCCGGAAAACTCTAGGAATCGAAATGGATGGCGAGAAAACTGGTAACGTGACCGGGTTTGTGCCGTACTTCAATGTATGACTGATCAAATTGGACAGATTACGTATGGGGGGTCATCGACCTGGTACCTGAGACAAACTTTCCTGATATTCGTAACCTCACCCATATCCATTCAACGAGCGGTACATGTCTGCTTATTCCACGTGAAAATGACATAGTCCGGTTGTACCTCCAGTTACCGGACGAGGTCGTCATAGATCCGTCGACTGGAAGAGTTGACGTGAGCAGGATCGGTCCAGAAACGTTGCTTTCGGTGAGGATCCTTGAGGATGCAGGCGAACTCTATCATGTGATTGACGAGTGCCCTTAGGTCGCGAGGAAGATGTTCCATCCATTCGAGTTCGCTGAAGCGAAAGAGGCAGAGTGGTGGACGGTCTACATAAGTATGTCTTCTTTAAAAACTATCCCTTTACAGTAATCTCAACGTGGGTTACCTACCAGTTGGGCAACGCGTAGCATCCAGTTACTCCGCCAAGGACCGCGTTTTCATTGCCGGAGACGCGTGTCACACTCATTCCTCGAAAGCTGGTAAGAATATTTTCCCCTCCGTGTGGTGTTCTATAATCATTGCTCCATCGTCCAGGTCAAGGTATGAATGCCAGCATCAATGATAGCCATAACCTTGGTATGTATCTCCCTCGGGCGGTGTTCGGTCATAAACTGAGAATATTTCAGCATGGAAGCTCGCACACGTGATTAAAGGATGGTCAAGCCCATCACTCCTGAAGACTGTATGTTTTGACAATGATCTGCTTCTCTGTACTCATCGAATCCTTTTTCTTAGTACGAATACGAACGCAGAAAATTCGCGCAAGAATTGATAGAATACGATAAGAAGGTTGCAGCACGGATGTCCAAAAAGCCGGGCACTCAAAAGAAGGAAGACAATGCATCCCACGGAGAGTTCATGCGGTTGGTATCTCGCCTTCTGTGCAATTTATTTTTCTCATCCACTCGTCTATCAGAACGTTCAGAGGCTTCGCGAGCGGCATCGGAATTCACTATTCGCCATCTGCGATTGTGAATCTGAAACATCAGAAGTGCGCGGATAACCTTGTCGTCGGGAAACGAATGCTTCCGCAAATCTTTGTCCGCGCTGCCGACTCACGCCCAATGGAGATACATGACTTGCTTCCCGCTGATGCCCGCTTCAAAGTGCTGTTCTTCGTG
>JBBPLP010000291.1:0-29744 GCA_038089875.1 Fistulinella prunicolor
GAGCACAATCAATATATGTTATATATACATGTACATGTCCTCGATGCTGACTTTGAAGATAATAAATAAAAGTTTAATTACCATAAGCACAAGTCTCCCAGTCTATCCACAATGCTGTAGTGATCTAAAACATCGAATAACATTTAATAGGGGGTTACTATATGTGGAACCCCACCTTCCTTATATGGGTTTTTTAGGGTTAGGTCTAGGGTTTAAATCTTCCCTAGGGAAGGAAAAAAGTGCTCATAACCTAACCTGCGCATTAAATATGATCGCTGACACGGGAACACCAAACAGGCAACTCCATACTAGGTTCTGGCTCTAGCTGCGACGTCCGCACCGGAACAACGGTAAAAGGCTGTGTACAGGGCAGGTGCCCAAGCGAAGCGGGCGAGGAAGAAATCGACTGCAGCCGCAAGTCGCCGGAAGGGGGTATATGGTGAACGCCCGAGTGTTGGTGATTGATAGGTGAAGTCGGGACCTGCAACAACAGCGGAACGCCAGGTCGCTTGTATCGAACGTGTTGGGCACCCAGACCGGAGAGTTCGTGCCCTTCTTGAGTATTGAGGGCCACGGCAGCGGGTATCTCGCGCGCATATACTGTCCCAAAGTCATCCAATTCGTGGTCCTCGCTCGCGCTCGCCTTTGAACTCAACGACTCCAGAGATAGACGCCCGGGGAGCATGGAAAGGATCAGGTTGCGTGCGGAAACAAAGGAGGGCGGGACGAGATCGGGAGACAAACCAGGTGTCGGGCCGATAGCGGACCGCACAGTCGCATCAGTACTTGCGCTGTGAGCACACTTGCGCCTGGTGCGAAGTGTATTCCCACACGGAATCAAGAGCTCCGTACGGAGATGGATCGGGTCAGATGGCCATAACTGATTGGCGCGACGGAGTGCAGCAATAGAAACGTCATAGCGGAGGGCAACGCCAGCAAGAGAGTCGTTGGGACCGACCTGCGGATCCAACAGAAAAGGAGTGAGCTGTCCATAAGAAAGCAGGCGGGGTGAAAACGAACAGGATGTATGATAACATCGTTATCGTCCCAAGGTGGCTCCCCCTCGCCAGCGCTACTGCTAATCTGGCCATCCTCCGCGACTGCTTGGGCGTCCCAACTTTGCGGGCCATTCAACCTAGGCCACTTCTTTCCAAGGACGGAGATGGATGGTATACTTGGCGTACCACAACGACACGCTGGCGAAATAGATTGGCTGCGGAGAGGATGTTGCTCAGACGTTGAAGCGGCGCTCGTCCAGGTGACGTCGTCATGGTGGTCGCTCGACGATGCCGCAGAAGGGTCGCCTTCAGAAAACGAATTTTCGACGAGTAGCTGATTGCACTCGTCGAGCTCGAGCATCCAGAACACATGAGAAGGGTGAAAGCGACTGTCTCCTAGCAGTTTCCGGGCGAACACGTAGCCGGCTCCTACTTACATAAGCGATACTCACAAGACGGCAAGTTAGCATGACCTTGTCTCTGTGCAAGACAGCATGCCCCATGCCGATGCGTCGCTCGTCCCTCCAGAGATCACCGCGAAATCTGAATTTTGGATACACGTCCATGACCAGTTGCAGCTCCTGTTGACGAATCAAAGGCATTGGGTATGATATTTACCTATGTCAATGTCAGACACGGCAACTGTTATTTCGTTTCGGAATGTCTAGGTCACCAACTTGGCCAACGCATCTTCTCTGATATACAACGCCCTCCTCGCTTTCGATCTCCATTTCGGAAATGGAAATCGTGCTGTCAACTGGTGTGGTAAGCCACATCTTCATTTTTTATCATTCTCTTTCTGGCCGTGCCTAGAAGAATGTGCTTCTTCGTCTTCTCCTGCGCCGCCCCCTCTCCCCCGGTTGCAATCGTATCCTCTATTGCTATCGGCTTTTTCCGTGAATGATCATTGGACGCTCATAAAGCGGTCCAGGCCGTAGGAGCATCGGAACCCCCCTCACCTTCTGACAAGCATGATTACAGGATTCTACCTCATCTCGTCCCTGTTCCCTGGCCCCCGTTTTACTGGGGTGCCTTCGAACGATCAAACCACCGCCGCGACGACAACCGAGCACAATACACTCCTTTTGGGGCCGTTCTGTGGAAAGCCCGCCTGTCAATTCATCAACGCCTCTCCTGATCGCGCCCGAGGCGTATGTGCTGGTGCATTCCTACAGCGAAAAACCATGATCGTCCCCAATGTGGACGAGTACCCCGGCCATATTGCCTGTGATGGGGAGACTAAGAGCGAAATCGTCTGTCCCCTGATCTTACAGCGCGGTCATGATGAGGTGGTATTAGGGGTTCTCGATCTGGATTGCCTCGTGCTGGGTGGATTCGATGAGCAAGACAAACTTGGATTAGAAGCCATCGCCGATCTGATTGTGAAGCAATGCGATTGGTGACGTTTGAACTGGTAATATGTATACTCTACATTAGAACGATACGTGCTCCCTTGGATGAGAAAGTGGTCCGAGAGGACGACCGATGAAAGAAAAAGAGTTATTCTTGTTGGTGTTGTTGCTCGTGCCACGCCAAAAACTCTTCGTGCCGTTTCTTCTGTTCAGTCCACTCCTTCAAGACTTTCTTTTCATGGCTTTTACTCAGCTTGCCACCCTCACCATCTACTATTGGGATGCCTTGTTCGTTCCACTGGCTGTACGTGCCTTCGGGGACATGTGGCGGCCTGAATAATTCTTCGGGTGGCGTCCGTCCCCTCTCTAGCTTCGCAAGGCGTTTCTCTTGTTCCGCTCGTGCCAACGCCGCTTTTCGGGCTAGCTGCGCCTCCAGCTTCTGTCGCTTCTCGTCACGGGCCTTGATCAACTCCGACGGAGGAACCAGCTTAACAAGCGCTTTTCCATCTGTAGAGAGAGCCCGGTCACGAACGGTACACATAATACAAGATAACGAGACTACCTTCTTGGTCATCCAACGCCACTCCCAGCGGCACCAAGTCTTCGTCGCGAAGCCGATCACACAGTTTTAAAATGTCCTTGAACGCATCATTGCCTTTAGTGATGGCCAGTTGCCGCACGCCATCCCTAAACGAGGACAGCGCGCGAAGGTAGGGCAGCAGAAGTTCTTCGCGCTAGCAAGAATAAATAGGGGTCTAGCAACAGGGGATACTGGACACACTTACGCTGGCAGCATTCACGTCGCTTGTGGCTTCTTGACCCCAGCCTAGTTCGAGCTTCTCGCCCTCCCCGAGACCAAACATCCGAAGCATGTTACCCACCCATCGAGCCGATTGCTCGACCAATGCCACGTTTAGCGACTTTGCATGCGCGTTGATGTAAACATTTGTACGCGAAATCAAATTGCGCAGTATCTTCAGAGCTTCCGGAGTATTGAACGAGTCACAAAGCGCCAAGCGGAATGCCAACTTGCTCTCGTTAAGCCTGAAAGCGTGTTATGTGCGTGAGTTGTGATAGAGTAAAACCTGAACCATAATTACGCATTCATGAGTTCACGTTCGGGCTCTTCGTAGTGATGATATCCATCCGATTTTCCCTCATTGGCCAACAACAGAGCTTTCACTGTGACGAAAAAGTTCTGTAGGGGGACATCAGATATCGATATACACACCTTTACATCGTCACGACACTTACGTTGAACGTGGTTTCGATCGTTTTCACTTCGCCTGTCATGAGTGATTCGGAAAAATCTACTTTGGCATTCCATAACTGCGATAGGAACGCTAGGCGAAGTTGACGCGGAGTAAACTTTTGCAGGATTTCCTGATTTAATATGACGTCTCAGTGTACAATCTAGGCGAGTGAAACACGGATGGCCTCTCACGTCAATGGTAATGAAGTTCTTCAACGATTTGCTCATCTTGAGACCCTCGATGTCCAAGTGGCCCGTGTGTAAGAAATAGTTGACCCACGCGCTGCACTCGTGGTATGCCTGTGCGCATTAAGAAATCGGTTTGGATGTTTCGGACCGCGGAGTTACCCTCTCACCTCGGATTGTGCCATCTCGTTATCGTGGTGCGGAAATGCGAGATCGATTCCACCCGAATGTATATCGATGTTATCGCCCAATATCGCGCTAGCCATTACCGAACACTCAATATGCCAACCAGGACGGCCTAGACCCCACGGTGACGGCCACGAGGGTTCCCCTAACTTGGATGCTTTCCACAAAGCGAAATCTGATGCAGTACGCTTTCCGGTGGTGATCGAGAGCGCACCTGGGTGGATATAAATATCAATTCCCAGACATTTATGTGAAAACACTTCAAGGGGACTAACCTTCGCCTTCCGCGAGTAATTCCCTGTTTCCTCTGCTCCAAGGCTCCAACTTCGCGTAAGTGTGATTCTCCGAGGAGTCGAAGGCGACAGTATCGAAATACACGCTGCCTTCGTGCTCATAGGCATAGCCGTTGTCCATGATGCGTTTCACAAACTCTACGATTTCTGGAACATACTCCGTCACGCGTGTGAGTGTATGAGGTCTACGAACCCGTAGACGATCCATATCCATAAAAAACTTGTCCTCCCAGAAAGCGGCTAGCCCACGAGAGATAGAGGGATCGGTCACGGTGTGTTTCAACTGCGCAAACTTGTCAGCTACATGGGCCAATCTGGTTGGAAAACCATCACTTCTTTGTCTAGAGATGCCGATACTATGTCCCTGGACTCATCCAACAGAATCAAGGCAGACTCCTTATCTTTCGGGGCATGCCGAGCAGCAGATAGAGCTGAAACTGTACGAATCTATGGTGATTGTCAAGTCATTGTTACGTACAAACGGAAGAGCACCTGCAGCAGCGCCCAGATTCATCTCAAACTTTTCATCTCGTTTCAAGCACTCCGCTTTCTGAACCTTGTCATCTCGGAGAGCTTCGATTTGTGGCCACAACACATGTATGTTTTCCGCGGTCAGATTGATGCTATCCGGCAACCCTTTGGATACCTTATCCAAAACATGTGATTGCCATGCGTCTTGCACTTTGGCGAGTAGGTCGGGGGTGAGGGAGGACGTTTGAGCACGGAAATTCTCGAAAAGATGATTTTGACGCGCCCGTAGGATAATCTTTTCTACATCAGGAAAACGAAAAGGACGAAAAGGCCAGGGAGAGTACCTTGTCATCGATGTCGGTGATGTTCATGACAAAGTGAACGTCGTAGCCAAAATAATCTTCGATTATCCTGCGAAGAATATCTTGCGTAACGTAGCCTCTTCCAACAAAGAATTTGTGAAGAGCGACAATTACTGTGACTCGATCAAGGACGCCTACCTTGCATGACCCATGTGAGAGGCGTCGTATACCGTAGGCCCACAGTTATACCACTTGACAAGGCGGCCGTTTCTCGGGATGAACTCTGTCTATGCAGACATGAACATTGTCGGATATCAGTGGATGATCAGATACATACCTTGGTCTTGGTCAACGAATTATATACTTTCAACACGGGCTCTTCGATCTGACGCGTAGGGACATTCCAAGGAGGCTGCTGGGCGGACATGGCTGTTATGTTCTGGCAAGTAGAACTCGGGCGTCTTGAGAGGTATAGACGACCAAAGGCGAGCGAGCCAGGACTGACTCGGCGGCGCCAAATCATAAAGTCGAAATCCCAAAGTGTCTGTCAGATGCTGACGTAATGCGACGTTTGCCAACAACGGGGCCGTTTGTCTACTTGGAGTCTAGCGCACAGATCGCAACCTTCAAAACGCTATTCCTCGTCAACCTTGATGAAAAAAAAAAGATTTTTTTTCATAGATTCTAGTACATAGCGCGTAATGAGCTCTCCGATCAATTAACGACATAGCCGTTGCGGTACCACTGGGCCGCTGGCAAGAATCTAAATTATGCTATTATACGCGGAGCTTGCTTGTTTCGGGTTTAATCATGACACCACCGCCATATCCCGACAGGAAAGGACGAGAGCTGGTATACCCAAACATGCACCAGCAGCATACCATTAATGCTGCCGTCATGAGGTCTGATAGGCCGCTTGAAATACACCCGCGACCTTGTGCAGATTGTAGTAAGGGTTTGTTTCAGTCTACTAGGCAGTGTTGTTGTTTCAGGAGGTGTTATTCCTGTTGTAAGGTTGTCGGGATGCAATGTTCGCACTTTCACTGCCGCCAAAACTGCAAATGAGGAGTTGTGGATTTCATTCCAACGCCTGGAGTTTCGGCCGGATCCCTATAAACTCTATTAGCTACCCACCTGTTGCGATATCCCCTCAGTGGTCGTTTAGCAAAACGCGGCCCGTTTTTCCCATCAGGACCTTTTTTCTTCGCGCAGCCGACCACCAGCCGTTTTACATCACACTCACTGTTAAAGTTAGGTGTCGTGGTGTCGTCAAATGGGCTTTGGCCCTTTAAATATTTAAGGACAAGTTAACAACTTAGGCCCTGTCCGTCTATTTCTCCCGCCTTCTTCTCGACCTATTCAAGCACAAGGCTCGTGCTGGCGCCTGCGCGAGCACAGCGTCGAATGATTCTCACCCAGTCATACGTTTTGGATACCAGACTCATTAAATCCACCACGTCGCACTCGACTTCCGCCGACTCCGTGCAACGCCTTTCCATTTCTTCCGTTTTTCAGCGATCGAGGATGCAGCAGCCTACGTGTACGAGACTCCGTGTGCGGTACGCCAGCGTTCACGTTCTCATTCGGCAAAAACGGGTCTGGATCCCAACTTTTCCGCACAGATCGCCTCAAGATGCCCAGGTCATATTTCACGCCGTAGCCGTTGGCGTTCTCCCCATGGTCACCAGACGTCTGGATACAGAGGAGAGGCGAACAATTACGTCTGGCAGCGTCTTTGTCTGGGAGGAACGTGGTCCCAACCCAGAGGCAACAGGGGTGCGTTAACAGGCCGAATCACTACCACAATCATTTCTCACACCAGAGTCTCAGCTGGGCATCGAAAGATGGACAGACGGCAAAAGGTAAGCTATCTCACGAGCGCCGCCATCCGTACTGACCCACTTGCGCACAGATGGGGCCCCAGCCGTGTCCGAGACGTAAGCTCGTCTGACCACGTTTCATGGTGCGCAGCAGCTCAAGTTTCTTCTAGGAATTCCTGTTCTATCAAGAGAAAGGTCCAGAGCCAGTGGATGTAGACTTAAACTCGGATTCTGATACCACGTTCGTGCATGATCTCCCTCGCTTGCTTCTGGGTGGGCTCACAATGCGTCCCAGCCTCGGCTCTGGCTCTCGTCCCAACAACAATTCCCGTCAAGAACCTGTGCGTTCTTCACTCGTCAAACAAACTTACTCCGTATACGTTGAAACATCGCGAGGGCGTCGGAAATGGCATCTAAGTCGGTCACTTTAATGAAAGCCTTGTCTTCCGCTAACTGTGCCATTCGCTATTCTAGTCGCCTACTTTACACCGGATACGGCCGATGACTTACAGACCGTATCAGACATACCCGAACTTGCACGTCTCAATGTTCCACCTGGGAAATACAGAAGTGCCCGGCATAACCCGGCTCGGCATCGTGCGCTCAGAGACGAGCAGGGAAACCACACGCCACCTCATCAACAGTTCGCTCCATACTCAGCACGCCCATTTAACCCAATATTCCAAGGCGCGATGCCAATTCCGGTACCTGGTGGTGGGGCACCCCGTGCTCTGACAAGTTTAGAACGAAATGGGCAGACGCTTGCCCCACTCGTTTACCTCCAAAATCTCTCTCCGCCCCGGAGGCACCCGGTGGACGAGGAAATACTCATGACCCTCTACCCTACATTGACTTGAACTTTCCATTCCCCCTACATCCGATACACGTCATGAGACGACGTAGATCTTTCATGAATTGCTATGGTACCTCATCTCGTTTCCGTTTGGACTCTTTCGTTCTCTTCGTCCCCTAGGCTCTCTTTTCTTGGTGCAACTTGTACTTGCTAGACAGGATGTGGAACACTGTATGATTCTGTACTTTTACGACGAAGTCTATGATGGCAATGCGTATCGGCTTTGAACGAATGACAGGTGAACCCGACTTCCTCGGCCGCCGATGAGATAGAGCTGAAATGATTATGCTGGTCTAATGAGAAGAGTTTTCCGCTATATACCGATCAATATGTGGGATCCACTCCCTGGCGCTCTGCTCATATAGTACGCCGGGCCTGCGAACTGCGGTTCCAACGTGCTTGCTTGCTGTCACCTTGTGTGCTATCGGATCCGCTAGGCCGATGCGGCGGAGAACGGTGAATCAGGAAAAGGGCTTCCCTTCATGGCCAAAATTATGTGAGAACCCCCATCGTGTAGATGATGATCTGAGGGAGGGCCCATCCCGTGGCATCTTTTATTGAGTAAAAACGTCATAGTACGGTTCAGAACAGACTTTCGGTTTTCAGACGGGTTCGGCACAAGAAAAAAACCGGAACCTTCTTGAGCTGTACAACAACATTGTACGTTGTGTGCGTTTTAGGTCAGAAGAAGAAAAAGGCCTAAATAGGCAGTGTTGGAGAGACATGGCGACAGGGCCGATGCTCCATATGTAGGCAGCTCTGGCCGTGCAGCCATTCATTCATTAATATCATGCGAGACCACGACCTATTCTAGAACGCTGTTCCAACGTCCCAGAAGAGTTTAGTTGGAATGGACACGTTCGAGAAGAGGGCACAGCGATAGGTCCCCCGTGCGTCTAAAGAGAAGTGGGAGGGCCGATGCGCTGCAAGGACTCCATCAGCGGAAAAAATATGAGAAGAAACCAAGGACGGTAACTATGATACGAATTTGTTATGATGATGACTGTTCGACATGGGAAAAGTCGTAGTTCTTATTATAAACGGCGGTCAGGGAATGCCACGATGGGGATAAAGATGATTAGCGGAAGCGAATGGGGTATGCATGTGTCCATAGCAAGGAACCTGGCAGTTCGAACGAGAAGGCAGGGGCAAGATTGCAAGCCCGTTCGCGAGGTGCCGAGGGGCACGTGAAAAGAGGGGGTAGAATGAAGAGAGGTGGGGCGAGCATGATAGTAAGCTATCATGACGTGTAAAAGCGTGAGCGCACCCACGGTGGGAGGGGGTTCAAATTGTTTAGTAAGAGACGGATATTTGATTGAGAATTAGCGTAGTTAAACGTTTTAGCAGGGGATCGCTCAGAGACGGGGCCGTTGGTCAGACTGATCAGCGGATGGAGGCTGAGCCTGAGGAACGGGCACGTCATGTTGCAACGTGTCCACAGGAGAGGTACCTCAAAAACCGCGGAGGTAGGCTTGAGAATGTGAGAGGGAGAGTGGCAACTGCCGCGGAATGCCATCATTTGTATTCAAGGTCATCTGACAAGTACAAAACGCCAGCCAAGGCCGGTGATCGCGGGACTTTCCATTGTAAATGTTCGGCATGTTGACCGATTTGCAGGGCAAAGGCGAGGAAGCGGGTGGGTCTGTATAAGTAGACAAAGGAGTGGGGCCGGAGTATGCCGCACGATGTTGAGCCCACGAAATAAATCCTGTTTTTTTTATTATTGTTCGGTGAAGTTTAGGTTGTAATAAAGTGATAGAGTTTCGGGACAGCAATCGAGATTGACGACCAACCTTTTGGGTCCGTTGCACCAATAAGGTTGGCATCTGCTTGCGGTAATTATCATAGTATCGCCTTTTCCGTCGACAGCTTTTTGATAAAATCTTGTTCACCCGCTGTCCCCCACCCCTCCTGCCAGGTTAGAAAATAGTTTAATTAATTACCAAACTAGATTACCAAATAGCCTCCTCCCCCACCAGATCTCGGGATATATACGCCTGCATTCTCCCTCTCGTCCTCTCCTGCCCATCTCCCTCCCGTCTCTTTCCCTGCGGATTGCCAATGCAGCAGAGACCAACTTGCTCCAATGTTCGCATTCGCTCTACACGCGATGCACACAAGATTTTCTATGCTGTCCAACGTCGCATACTACCCATGATCACCAGGCGGCTGGATGCAGATGAACGCCTTGCTTTGCGTTCAGGTTGCATCTATGCCTGGGAAGAGAGAGGCCCCCACACTGAAATCACTGGGCTTGGTATCGAGCGCTTCACTGAAGGTCGTCGATGGAGCCCCTCCCGCGTGCGAGACGTGCGGTCTCATTTTCTTTCCGATGGCATCTGCGGCCGCTCATTTCTCTGTTGTAGGAATTCCTCTTCTACTACGAAAAGTACACGCCACCTGCAGACGGTGGTCACTCGGGGTAAATATATGTGCATATATATCATATTCCTTCCTCATAGTAGATCTGAACCAGCATTTCCGATAAGCAACCCCCGCGGGACTGGGATCCTTTGGTAAAGCAAACATATTCCGTTTGGGTCGAAACAGAAAAGGGACGCCGAAAATGGCACCTGAGTGAGTCGTCAACCGCGCATCTACTGTACCCTTTATCCTGATCCAGAATAGCTGCCTATTTCACACAAGCCACCGTCGACCAGCTAGGCACCATCGACGATATTCCTGGTGTCGTTGAGCTCACGGTCCCGGAGGGGACCTTCCAGAGTACTCGCGTCAGCAAAAATCGCAAGGGAGATGAGACCCGTGCCCGCGCAGATGTACTCAAAGTACCCTCCCTGACGCGAACATATGCCGCATTCCCTGTTGCATATCCTGCACAACCGTCCTCTTACCCAGGGACATCATCACCAACGTTCGCCCAGGAACCTTATCGAATGAGCCCCCAGGCTTCACAATCTCCTGGCATTCATCCTACGGAAATCCCGCAATACTCTGTGCCCCCACCTCTCCCACCTCTTGGATCGCTCCATACGTTACCCCCATTAAGACCTGAAGCTGAGGACGTCGAGTACAAATTTCGACGCCCATCCTTACCGGGGATCCCTGATTATCAACACAATGCTCCGAGAAAAGACCGGAGAGCCACTTTTGATCACGGCCGGTCTGCTGGGCACAGTGTATCCATGCTCAGTCCCGCCTCCCTTTCCCGTCATGCAGCAGCATTGCCCACCAATTCTCCCGTCGAAGACAGAGGTGCGCCATATCGAGATGAATCGACTTGTATATATTCGGGATCTCTACGAGAACCTACTGCAAATTTTGACCGTCCCTCGGCCACGGTCGGTGCATTTCAGTCAATTCCTGACACTCCGCGTCAGGACGAAAACGAGTATCCGTACAACTTACCAGCGACTACAAGCACGCAATCCTCCCATAACAGTTATTCTCATATCTCTCTTCCGCCGCCTGCTCAACTATTTCGCTCTGAACCACCCACTCAACTTTATCCAGTGAGGATTGCGGGGGAGTCTGCAGGTGCAATTGGACCGTCGAGGATGGATCTTGCACCACTACATTCTTTGCAACGGCGCTCGTACCGCAGAAACCCTGTCGATGATAGGGCTCTGCGGTCACTAGGACCACGGTCGGGGTGACTATTTTCGGATTCTTAACCGGTGCAGCGGTGATAAATTATCTTGCTCTATTAGTCTGCAAGGCGACAATGGTTGCAATCACGACAACGAGCATCCGTGATGATATTGAAAAAAATGCAGAACAATTTGTTATGTTCCACCGAGTTCAGATAGCGGCTCATTACAGAGGCAACTATAATGTTTGGTTGTCGAGAGCCAGTCTCTCTTGGGTAGCCTGGGTATTTTTTTCGTGTAGTCTAGTTGCATATTCTGAGCGCTTGTTGTGTTGCGTGAACATTAAAGTATGGATTTGGTTTAATTGTGTTGCGTGGTGACGGAATGCAAAGTGTAGTTGCATTCCACCCTGTGTACGTTGACATCCAAGCAAAGGTAAATTCAGGTCCGTTGTAACACCTTACTCTATCTCCCCGTCGCCAAGACTCGAGCGCACTGTCGTCGTTCTCAGCGCTATAAACATTATGTCATATATCTGCTCATTTAGCCCTTTCGTGCGCCGCCGATTCCCAAACCCTGGCGCTCACTATCCTAACTCAGAGCTTTTTCTGCCGGGTAGCTCCACAGCGATGACAGCACCGGGCCGTCAAAAAGGTAAATGGCAATTTTTTTCTCTTCTGAAATCTCCGGCAGCCGGCATGCGGGGACAAGAAGCGGAAGAAGAGGAAGTAGAGGAAGAAGGGCCTCAAAAAAGGACTCCTCTCTCCTCCAACGTGCCACGCTGTAAGTCGAAGCTCCCAAGTAAATAATGTGCGAGTTGACGAAAGGCCACCCGGGGTCCACTGGCGTATATGTATTACGAAGCTGTTGCCTAGGACCCGTGCCGACTTGCCCCGTTCAAGTTCCCTTTGGGCGTCTCGTGAATCCGATGCGTGCCCCTTTCTCATTGGATGTCACGGTTCGAGTAGGTGCTCGAAAACGTGCGGGACATATTTGAAGTTATTGTTCATTGAGGGGAGTAACAGTGCCAGGTTTCAGGTTCAGGAGTACGAAAAGGGGAGAAGAAGGGGCGCAAATTTGAATCGGTCCTCGCCTTTCTTTTTGCCTTCTATAAAGCCGGCACCGGCACCCTGTTTGGTCGTCTCGCGTGGGCCGTGGCGCGTCCCGTTTTCGCCCTGGTATCAAGGGGAGAGAACTTATTCGCCTGAGAATAGTTGAGTGAAGTACAGATTCTGATTACTCTATTATCCGTGTAGGCACGACGCGAGGCGATTGTCTGCCAAGCCTTGCATGAGAACATTTGCTTCCGTCCATCGGTCTGGGCCCCTACGGTAAGCATACATACCTCACAGGGTGGCCTACTTTTCCTGTGCAGTGAGCATGTCGTTGACGTCGTCCCCTCCTCACCGCCTCATCTGAGCAGGCGTCGTTCTAGGTGGCTCTGATCGGGCCATCGCGGCCGCGCGTGCTCTTCCACGACTACTAGCGTCCCCCCAATCTTATTCCCCCGAGGCCTCTATTATCTATCACAGTAATATAAGGTCAAGTCCCCTCGATATGCGCAGCGCATGCTCGGATGCCTGAAGCCCGAGTTGGAGATCTGAATACATTATAATTACCCCGTTCTATCTGCCAGCGGGAGGAAGATGCCGTATTCTAAATGGACTTGCGCGCGTGCGGATCATTCCGTATCACTGATTTCAATGTGCGACCTCCACTTGAGGCGCGAACGTGAATGGTCGACTTTGGGCAATCGGGAGATGCGGCCCTAACTGGAAAATGGAATGCCCAGGCTTTCCTCCACCCCCAACGGTCCACTTCTGGTGCCCCCCTTTGCACCCTCGCTTCCTTCACTCTCACCCGCTCTTTCCCCCCGTCCCCTTTGTCGAGCGGTTTCCTTGGCCCTAGCCCCTTTAGTCGCGGAATCGGGCAAGCATTGTCTGGGCCTTCATACATATATGTACCAAATCTATCGATCACGGATTCACGAGGTGGTACTCGAGTGTTCCTTTTTTGGGAGTTAGTCGCACACTGGCAGGAAATAGAAAGTCGCCGCCCCTGGTCGCTTGCGGGGAACCACCTTGCTCAAAATGGAGGAAACCTCGTTATCCGATTCACAGGGGCACTGCTCAAACAAACTTTTTTTCTTGATTTTTTAACAAGAAACAAGCTCCAGGTAACAACAGTGGCAGTTATCATTTCCGACGTTTAATTCTCAAATTCTCAAATTCTCAAAAGGCTCCGTGGACCCGCCTAGAACGCAAGACACATGCATCGTGGTCGTGGATGCAAACTGATGCTATGTGTTGGTGATCCTTCGCGTCCCCACTGCCGTCCGATTTTTCATAACCGGTTCCCCCACACGAGGCGTTTGCGAGGCAGTCTAGGCTCCTCTTATTAAGACCCCACACCTTCGAAAAAGAAAACGTGGGCGGGGGAGCGAGCCGAAAAGGGGGCCTTCAGGGGGGAAGGACCGGCAAATTACTTAAGTGTTCCGTCGAACGAGCCGAGTCTGGACTTGGACAGCGAGTTATTATCCATGTCCGCTTTCAAAAACACGGCGAATGAAAAAATTAAAACAATATACAAAGCCACCGCCCCCCTAGTGGCACTTATTTATTTATTTAATGAACTCACTCTCGACACGTGTTCTTCATTTGGCATCGGTTGCGAAGAAGAAATCAAACAGAAAAAGAGGATGACACAGGGGTTTTAACGACTTCAAGAAGTTCGACGCGGATGTGTTTCCCCTAAAGATATGGCTGAGATGAACATGGTGAGGGCTCTGACTATTATTCTTCGGTCTTATTTTTTAAAATGCGTGCAACATTGACGAACCCAAGCTTACTACATATACAGTATTCTAAATCGCCCATTTACTTACACGCAGCCTCCGACCATGATGTTCATTTGAACATCAAAGCGACTAGCGCTGCGCGGGGGTCAAACGGCAAAGAACGAAATGAAAAACAATTATCTTAGAAAAAAAAGGCAGGAGTCGAAAGCAACCTATCTAATTATTCAACAACCCGGAGCTTTATTAATCTCGGCGGTATGCGCGAGTAACTCAATCTCAATTAGTTATCAGGCGGTAGGTATGAGTCGTCCCAAAATTTGTTTCTGACCCGCCTAACTCGGCGCCGGACTGAATTTCATCAACTGTCATGTGAGTTAAGGTAGTAATAGCAATACTTGTATCTGCATATGATTCATGCTATCGTACCCCCATTTTCATTGGCTCGCGCGTTCGGAATATGTATGTGTGTTGCCAAGGTACACAGAATTTGCTTTGAAACATTTAGAGCTTCAACCGACCTGCCGGACATACTGTAATCAATTGTAGATACATACTGATCCGGAGTTACTAGTATAACCGATGGTGTCCCACGGCGGGAACCGGGCTGTGTCGATTAATTACGAGGCAGTTGACTGTAATTCATTATAAAAACCAAAAAGACACTGTTCGTTCGCGCCCGCGCAGGGCACCATGTTGTAAATTAAATTGTCATAAATCATACTACCGAGATCTGAACCTGTGGACGCTCAATCTGGCCTGCCTCATCATTGCTTGTTTCAGGATAGGGTGATAAGGCGGACTGATGGCGAGTCACGCGCCAGGGAGCCCGCCATCCCACTCGGGGGATAGACGTCATCGTGGGCTCCATGCTCAGCATGTCTATCGAGATCAGTGTCAATGTACGTGAATTGATCTTGTCCCCCGTGACGCATCGTGTACGGTATGTCAAAAGGTGATATAGACTGATATAATGATTCGGTTCACGCATTGGCGAGGACGGTGGGATGGGGCAAACTTTTTTTAATACTATCACTCCCGAGGCTCGGCCCCCCTCCCTTTGGGGCGAGCTTAAGACGACGTGTGTACAACACGCAGCACATATTTCAGTCCCGTTGTCGGACAAAAAAAACCACATTGTCGGAAGATAAACGAGATAATCGATGATCCGCCATATACATACACTGCTAGTCACGGACGAGGCAGTTTGGACCACCGAGAGAGAGCCAAAAATCACATCAGGCCTTGGCGACTGCATGACGGACGTGGATGGTATTAGTAGCATAGTACATGAAAAGCGGACGTCACTGCGATCGACTTTTTAAATGTGGCAGAGTGGCAAGTGTGCAATGCAAAAATAATCTAATAGCCCTCTCCTCAAGAGAGAGAAAGAGAAAAAAGAACAAGGGTGGCCAAAGGACACGCGACTACCATTCGAATTCGCTGCAGAAATCGACGGATCGATCCGTGAGATGGTTCGCCGCAGAAAAAAAGAGGTAAGGGGTACTCACCCTGTGCATTTAGCGAATAGGTAATCTTTGCCATTGATGTGGATCATGCCATCTTTCAGGATACATTTCCACTTGTTCTTCACTCGTCCGACCTGTAAACGCCGTGCCATGCGGTGAGACCCAAGAGGATAGTATATATAATTCAATGTGTTGAAACCCACCTTATCGTACGTGCAGAACACAATGTCCGTGTCCCCTTGGCCGCCTTCTTCTGCGTCCTCTTCGCTCTCCGTGTCAGGGTCATCCAGCTCGCTGTTGATGGCCTCGTCTCCCGCTTGAGATGTACTGGACGTTTGCGAGGGTTGAGGCAATGATGGATGGGAAGGACGAGAGGCATATGCTTGGCTCGGCGGAGGGGACGGTGACTCCGAATCGGACGTCGAGGGCCCATCGACTTGAGGAATCTGTTGACCCGCCGGCCGTGTCGCTTGTGCAGCTGGCTGAGATACAGCCGCGGGCTGTTGAGATGTCGCCGCTAGCGCAGATTGCGAGGCCGCTGCCTGTGCAGTGGGGACATACGGCCGGGGAGCAGCCACGGGACGCGCCATGTGCGGGGGATGAGGGGGGAACGACAGTACGCTCTGTTGTCCACCCGGATATGCCGGTGGCTTCATCCCATTCAGCTGAGGTCCAGGAAGAGGAGGCAGTGCGTAGGCTGGCATCCCAGGAGGTCCACTTAGTATATACCGACTTTCCACCGGTTCCGTCTTCACCTGCGTCGATGGGGTTTGTGGCGCGGGCGCATACGGATGATGCGAGGCCGGATAGTGCGGGTGATGTGGCATCATGTGCATCGGATGGGGCGGGTAGACGGGGTGATGTTGTGCCGCTTGCTGCTGTTGCGACTCAAACTCGGCGACGTGCGAGGCAATGACTTTGCTTTGCCATTTCTACGGAGGCGCGGGGTGGTCAACAATCGTGCCGACTTCACCAACAAACTGAATGGTCGACACCATGGATCAATGACCACTTACATGTTGCAGCTCAGCGAGAACGTCTTCGCTAACGCCGTATTCGTCGAATTCGGGCTTAATGGCAGCAATGACTTCGTCTATGACGGCGCGGTAGATGGAGGGCTCAAAAATTTCTCTGTTACCTGACTGGACTACTAACAACCAAGGTCGGGTGAGCCGCTCACCACAATCTTATTCGACATTGGGAACGACGCCGACGATGCCAGGCACAATAAGGGGAGGTGGTTGGAGGCAGAGGGAGGAGCTTTTATACTTCAATCACCCACAGGACAGGCTTGCAAATTCAAACTCAGCAAGGCATCAAGCTGGGATTCCCACGCACAGACCATTCCTTTCTACTGCCGATGTCGTTGACCGCAAACCACAAAGAAATGTATAGATATTATTTTGCTATAGCTCAAACGCCGATATGAAACTTATGCCATTCCAGCGAAGCGGGTAAGGGAAAATGGTCATTCAACGTCATCCATCACCAGTTCAGGCAAGTAATCTTTGCATAATGTGTGTGGCTCTCCAGGTTGACAGTCGGAACTTTAGGACGTTACACATCTTCACGCAAGCGACGGTGGATTTTATTTATACACTTCGTGAACGTCATCCTGTTACAAAACTCGCCATCTACCACCGAGCGCGTGGTTAGGGGCTACGTTAAGGGCATGTCCTTGTTGGGTCTAGGGGACAAAGCTCGCGCTGCTCTATGACCGTAATAAGAGGTCAGTGTATGTAATTGTGCCGTTCCTGTTGATCTCGTGTTCACGCGCCTCTTGTGCCCCAGCACCAGGGTATTACATCAAAAGCGATCGGTTGCTTCCCCAAAGGCCATGTTGGGACGTGAGCCACCATCTTATCGGCGGTGAGTATTTGAATAAAAGTGGAACTTTTTCCAAACTCCTTTTATGTTCGACTTGGCCCCAGATCTACTTACAGCATAGTTGGCCAAATCATTACCGTTTTACTGCTTACAGCCTGGCACGAACTAGCTGGCGGTCACAACATCACAAACTGTCAACGGATTTGAATATGGGTTCTGATGACCAGCTGAACTTTAAACCAAGTCGAACGCGTTCCAACTGGTGCATTTTGATAGGCTGCTATAGAACAATTTATTTGTGGATCCGAGTTGGAGGAAGCATGGCGCATTTAACCTGAGCAAACATGGTCATCCCACAATTTACTAGCCATGGAACACATCCTGCGTCATTCAAAGTATGGCTAGTCTGCGCATCGTCGTCCGTTCACTGGCTGATTCTTGCCGACCAGATCGAATGATATCTATGCTTTGAGAGTCCCTAACGGGCTCCTCGTCGGCTCTGGAGTTTGTTCGGCGGACGCATCCATCCAACCGCAGGCCGTATATGACGCCAACTTGGGCGGAAAGGAGATCCGGCTGCGGATAGGAAACGGCGGGGCTGGCCAATCTGGCCTCATCGGAGCGTGGGCCAATGCCTTCATTAAGGACTGTTACGAAAAGGGCATCGCACCTTTTAAAGTTGGTCCATGGTCATCGTCACTGTTTCCAATCACCCAGACGAACGCGCTATCAGGTGGGCTGGTACCTTGGAGATACCACTGAAAGCCTAGGATTTCTCGCCGCTGGGGAGATCGATGTGGCGGTCACCTACAACGAGGCTGCAGAACTGCAAGCGATGGATACCCAAGTTGCGACAGAGAGGGTGTACGGTTTCCGGGTAGACGTTATCCCCATATGCCACGATGCCACATGGAAATGACAATTGTCATTTCAGGATCACTTTTTCCTAGTAGGACCGACGTCGGATCCCGCTAAGCTCAAAAATAGCGGTGATGCTTACACCATGTTCAACAAGATCGTCGACCAAGGAAACAAAGATTTAGTGGTACTGTACAATGTTTTTCTTCGAGAGGAGACGACCTGACGACGGGCCTACACCCAAGACGCCACCAAGCGATCGGGAACCTGTCCGTTTCCTTTCCCGTTTTGATAAGAGCGCGACGAACATCAAAGAGAGTGCGCTTTTTTGCACGATTGGCCAGGTACGCCTCCATATTTTGCCTGCCTTTCGTTGACGTGCAGGTGGACGATCGTGCTTTAGATCCCTTGGGCGTTGCCATATTCGAAATGGTACCATCAGTACCCGCGATTCCCGCTAGAAGCATTGAAGGCAGCGTCCGTGTTGAATGAGTATACCCTCTCTGACAAGGGAATATGGCTGTCCTCTCCGAAGGAGGTCACATCGACCTTGACCATCTTTGCCGAAGGTGGGGATACGGACCCAAAGGATCCCTTGTTGAATCCGGCGCACGTACTCTTGGGTGCAAACGCAAAGTCTGAAGATAAGGAAATATGGGAGAGATTTATGGAGTGGGTGAAGCAAACTGATGGGGGACAAAAAGTTATTAGGGGGTTCAAGAAGAACGGGGTGCAATTGTATTCGGAGGCTCCAAATTCGTAGTAGTCATTTGTAACAAACAGACGTCAACACAATCAACATATTCTCCTCGACGTGCTCAGCTCGGTGTCAGGATGTACCGACTGTTGCCGACGTTCCTCTTCCTCGCCCTCGTGCAGGCTGCGACGGTTTATCTCAATCCACCAGATGCACTTCCCTCTCGCCTCTCTCCACAGCAAGCCCAGCTCGCCCTCGCCGCTCACCTTGGCCTGGAGCAGTTCGAGGTCGTCACTCAACCTGGACAGTTAAATCACTTGTTCAGAGAGCGCAACTTTGTGGGACAAGGCGACCAGAGCGCCCTGCTGTTGCTCGTTGACGAAGCTTATGCTCGTGGTAAGTCGCACCACGGCTCTTCGATCCGCTGTCCACTCATTTTCGTCAGATTTCGTCCCATCGACGCTGGCGCCTTCCTTTGCCTTCTCCGAATCGCCCTCTCAGCCACTGTCCTCCTTTTTGAAAACGTGCAATCAACGCGCTGCGCACGTATACACATACGTCGCCGGCGAACCCGCCATCCCGACACAAGGCATCCCGCGCACGCTCGACATCTTCTCCGCCCCGACACCGGCCAACGAAGCGTTCCTCGCTGAAACGTCGACGCTCGTCCACTATCTCGATGCAATGCCCACGTCTGACCGGTTCGCGGCACTCGAACTGACGGGCGTCCCCCAGTTGGCTGTAGCTTACGGCACGTCCAGCGAACAGTATACACTTGCTGCGGACACCGTGCGTGCTGCGGTCGAGGCTGCATTGGCTGACAAGTCGATACGCTTGGCATTGGTGACGTATACACCTAGCACCCTGCGAAGGAGTGCTCTTCTTGCCGATCAGCCGACCGGCGATGCTGCGTCTGCCATTCAGCCCGGGCAAGCTAAAGCGTACTCGTCTTCGTCTTGTTTCGGCTCCTTTTTTGCCTGCACCGATGCGACGAGCGATTGCTCTGGACACGGGCAGTGTACAAACGTGACGCGCGCAGGACAGGAATGTTTCGTCTGCGCCTGTACGACCACTGTCAGCGAGACGGGAAAAGTTCAGAATTGGGCAGGTGAAACGTGCGAGCGAAGGGACGTTAGTGGGTGAGTTTTATCGTCTTGGTTTTGTGGGCCATGCAGTTTGTTCCAACGCGATCTTATCTCTTCCCAGTCCGTTTGTCTTGATCACTGGGACCGTGATCACCCTGATCTTGTTGATGGGCGGTTCTGTGTCCCTGCTGTATGCCATCAGCACCCACGAGCTGCCCAGTATTCTGACGGGGGGTGTTGCCGGAGGAGTGCGGAAAGAATGAGAAACACGCCGTCATGTGCTTTCATACAACCATAATGTGTTCGTGTCCTCCAACGCCGTTGCCAGATTTTATCCTGGACACGTTTGTCGTACAAGTCACGCTCGAGGTAACGAGGTAATTGCATGTCAAAAATCGCTAGGTAGAACGTGGGCGCGACTGCTTTACTTCTAGTAGCATAAGATATGGTCGTAACTTCCCTACATGGCTGAAGCTTGAAGGTCGTCTGTGTCTACTGATATATACTACCGCCTAACTGTTGGCACCATATTGGCGTCAAAAATAAGGCCTCCGATGAACATGAGTCAGGACTCGCCGAATATCGCCCCTTCCCCCCTCAAATTCCGAAGCTCAATGTTCACGATTCCCCAGCCTATCTCGTACCGATCCCGCCGAGGAAGACGATTGAGAGGTTCCTTGTTCCACACGCTCAAATCGACTTGTTTCAATGCAGGATAGAGGTGGCGGAACATGCGAGCGACGGCGGTGGGTTCGCTAATGGGAGAATTCCCGAGACAAAGCTCGTCGAGGATATCTGAGCGAATGTCGTGCTCAATCGTGCACGGAAGGGGAGAGGGCGACGGCGTGGCCAGCGTCGTCATATCGACGACAAGCGCGAGCGCTCTTAGTTTCGGGCACGCGCGAATGAGTCGGAGGAGGGAGTGGACGGTCGGCAGGGATGCGGTGGGGTGGTCGACATACGTCGAGAGCGCAAGCTCCTCCATGTCTGGCCAGGCCGACGCAAGCGCTGCGATGGCGTCGTCGTCGAATGAGAACGTGGAGAGGCCCTCGAAAGAAGCGACCCGGAGATGGGCGAAACTCAGCAGCGGTCTGAGGTCGTGGATCGTCGCCACCGAGTTCGGGGACGGAAAATGCGGGTGGATGACGCAGAGGTAGAACCGAGTGAGGCAGGGGTGGGAACAGGTCTCGGCGAGCGCTGTGAGCGCGTCTCGCAGACAGGATGAGCCGGAAGACACTTCTTCCGCGTCGAATAGATCAAGTCTGAATTCCTTCAGTGCTAAGCGGAGGCCCGCGAAACAAGTGGTTATCGTTGACAATAGTCCCGTGTATAGGTGAAGGTGTTCAAGGCGGGGAAACGATAGCTCTCGCATGGCGAGGGATGAAGAGAACGAGAACATCTGACTTGAGGCACACACGGTCAGCGACTCCAAGTTCCTCACTTGACCAAGGTGCTCCATGGCCAGAAGGGTGAGGTCATCGCATGAAACGTGTTCGAGGTGCTTCCAGTGACGGATGGACGTTGATAGCGCATTCGTGAGATCATCGCTCGGTGTCGCACTCGACGCTGAAATCGAAATATCGGTAATGTTTGGACACGTGGTTCCCAAAGCTGCCACCGTTGCGAGGCTGGTTTGGTCAGCAGCGAACTCGGCAGATAGAGAGGTTAATGCGGGTCCGCATAGGAGGCGGAAAAGAGGCAGCATTGCTAGGTGATTGTCAGGATACCATGCGATGGTTCGCAAGTTCGAGAAGAACGTGTCCAAGTCGGGAGGATTCAAGAGACATGGAAATCGGTCGAAATAAGGCAGGTCGTCAATCATGCAAATGTAAAGTGATCGAGTGCGTGCCGAATATCTGCGCAAAGTCGTCCATTGCTGGGAGGTGAGGCACTGAAGAAGCCGACGCGGAAGCGCTGAATTTAATTTCGAGTAAACAAGGGGTAGTATGTAATTGTACTTGCCTGCTGATCCGCTTCAGGCGTCATAAGCTGCACGAAGGGGTAAATACTGTATAAATCCCTCCATAGCTCATCTAGAGCAAGGTCATGGAGTGCGCGACAAGACCGCGCCACCGCAGGGAGAGATGATTCGTCCAACGCCCCGCATATTTCCCGGGAGATTTCCGATATAAGTAGAGCATGATGCATCTTTGCGTCGAGCAACAAGGTAGGGTATCTAGAATGAGATGACGGATGCACTAGGTGGAGGTTGTCTGGGAACAAATTAGCGCCAGCGAATTTACCTAAATATATTGGACGGGTGCTCGTGTGATCGCTTCCGAGTTGGGAGCGCATTCACAAGGTTATGGGTAACTTGTACCGCGTGAACAGTCCTGACCGTGTCGTATCGAGCGTCGCATTGTGGGGATCTTGTAGGTTTTGTACATGGCAGCTTGATTGAACGACTGCTGGGGGTCTGGCGAGCCGTCGGTGACTGAGGCTGAGTTTCACACGGTACTATCGATTTGGGCATCAACATTTTTGACATGACCAGCATTGATTTGAGCCGCTATCAGGCCTTCAGGTGTGATCATGGTGGAGTCCGTGCACCACCATCGCCCGACGCTCAAGCAGGTAAGCAAAGATCTCATCAGCGATTGCTCATATCTCTAATTCAAGTCCTGCAGCAAAACAAACCTTTCAAATCAAAGCATGCTACGAAATCATCGCTCAAAGAGCTTGCCAAGGGTGAGTTTGTCGATGTCGATCCTATCAGTGCCTTATACTCTTTGTCAGGACGCACCCAGCGTCCCTCGGCAAAATCACCTGCAGTAAGTACCGCCGCACAGGCGCGCTTGAACAGGCGCAACACACAGAAGCAAGCACAGGCTGCAAAGCGTGCTTCCCTCATCGCATCTACCCGTATATTCAATGGCGTGGACGGGGCTCCTCGCATCGTCGCAGTCATTCCACTATGTGAAGACGTTCGTACAGTCGATGCCGTTCGGACACTCGCGACATCTATCACAGAAGATGTGGATGCCATCCAAGAGAATTCGCCGATATGGAACATGAAGTATGTCCTCGAGTTGCTTTACTTCTGGTCCATCATTCACCGTTCGACTATCCAGGGTCCATCGCTTCAAGACGTCCCTTCAATTTATCCCCGTCCAATACGGCCGACACTGGGATGCGCTCGATGCCGCTAAGGCTGCCGACTACGTCCTCTTCCTGCTCAGCCCATCGATCGAAGTCTCTGAAGCGGGTGACACCCTTCTCCGTACGCTACAAGCCCAAGGCCTCCCTACGGTCGTGTCTGCGATACCACCCGACACATCGGCATCTTCCCTCGACACAAAGTCGCGCGCCGCCGTCTTGAAATCATTGCTCTCCTTCATGCAATACTTTGATCCGTCACAGGGACGTGTGTATGATCTGTCCGTGCCCCCAGAAGCGCTGAGTGCATTACGCTCTCTGTCCGAGGGACGGCCTGGCGAGGTGCGATGGCGATCGGGGCGGGCATGGATCGTGGGTGAAACGGCGGAATGGGAGGATGGCACCCTGAAGGTGACGGGAATCGTACGAGGCGGCCGTCTAAGTGCCGACAGGCTCGTGCATCTACCCAACTTTGGGGATTATCAAGTGACAAAAGTGCGCGCTTCTGTCCTATTTGGTCGTTCTCGTAGTTGCATCACCTGATGTTTTGCACTCGGTAGATCATGTCCGCGCCTGCAGCGCGACTAAAACCACACAAGGTGACTGCGATGGAAATCGAGCCTCAGGTTCTTTCAGAACGGCTATCTTCCACAGCTGATTCCATGATTTCCACAAACGTTCCGGATGAAATGGCGAACGAACAGACGTGGCCTACCGAAGACGAGATGACCGGGGCAGCAGTCAAAGAACTGGGGATGGAAGACGTCAAAATACCCGACGCGAAAAATGGTACTACGCCCAAACGAATCAGGCGCATACCCAAGGGTATGAGCGAATACCAAGCCTCCTGGATCGTCGATGAGTCAGAGGAAGAAGATGGCAATGATGAAGAAGAGGGTGGTCGCCAAGATGATGCGATTTCGGAAGAGGAGGAAATGGTACCCATTGACGAGGCGATGGAGCTAGAAAGCGAGAGGAAGAGTGCAGTTGCATTTCAAGATCTCGATGCCGAGGAAGAAGAGAGACAGTCAGGCAGCTTTTCTTTCTCCGTGTCGAAATATACTCATCCACGTTTTTCGTCCAGGCTTCAGGACTGGCGGAATCGTGCTCAAGAAGAACGTGATGCCCGGGAGTTTCCCGACGAAATTGACACACCCCGTGACGTTCCTGCGCGGACGCGGTTTGCACGGTATCGTGGGCTTCGGTCGCTTCGCACGAGCCCATGGGATCCGTATGAGAATCTTCCTCGGGAATACGCTCGAATATTCGAATTTGAAGACTTCAAGCGGACAGAGCGGGATGTATCTCGGGCAGCAGAGTCGGAAGGCGTAGAGGTATGCCTCTCCATCTACCCCTACATGTTCACCCTTAATGTATAGTAGCCCGGAACGAGAGTCACAGTGTACGTGGAAGGGGTTCCGCAAGAGGTCACCGATTCGACCCACGTGCCGATCGTTTTCTATGGTCTCTTGAAACACGAACACAAGAAAACGGTCCTGCACTTTACCGTACAACGTAACACAGAGTACGCGGGATCTGTCAAATCAAAGGTACGCTCCCTGCTTGCCTACTACCCAGACCGTTTATTTTTCGTCTCCATTCCAACATGGATTGGTTTACAGGATCCGTTGATTATCTGCTACGGACCTCGCCGTCTGCGCGTCAACCCGGTCTACAGCCAACACACGCGGGGAGGTGGTAAAGGCGCCAACAACGTGCACAAGTCTGAACGGTTCCTGTGGCACGGTACGACAGTTGTCGCGAGCATATACGGACCTGTGGTGTTCGGAAAACAGCCCTGTACGTTCTTGCGAGAGTCGGAAGACCCACAAGGTTCGTGATACCGTCACCTGGGTTGCAACGCTTGACAACCAATGCGTTCTTCCCCTTCCTATCTCTTCTGACATGTGCGTCTTTCACACGCGCCCACAGCGCCCCAGCTTGTCGCCATGGGTACCTTCCTCAATCCCGACACGACGCGCATCATTGCCAAACGCATCGTCCTTTCTGGCCACCCCTTCCGGGTGCACCGCAAGACCGCAACGGTCCGATACATGTTTTTCGACGCGGACGACGTCGCGTACTTTCAGCCCGTGCAGCTGCATACCAAGCATGGGCGCACGGGACACGTCCGGGCGTCGCTCGGCACGCATGGGTATTTCAAGGCGCATTTCGACGGACCGGTCACGCAGATGGATACGGTGTGTATGGCGCTGTACAAGAGGGTGTATCCGAGGTGGAGCGAGATGTGGCGGGCACCGGGTGTGCGTGTGACGCCTGTCGCATCTCAGGGAAAGGAGGGCACGAATGCGAGTGAGGACGTGGTGATGCAGGACTGAGACACCACGCGTCGTGCACGAAGCGTATAGAATGCGGGTGCTCTCAATCAAAAAGGCGCTAGCCCAACAAAAGTGCCAGGTTAGGTCAAAACGTTGAGCGCGTAACACTTTCCTTGCACAAGCCGAGTCGTAGAGAATAAATGAAGCTTTCTACTTAAATAAAAAACAATGCTGTACGACGATCCACGATATCATGAGCTAGGGTCTGGTGTTCTGTACAATCTTCCACAAACGCTTTTAAAAACCCATTATTAGTAAACATGGCGACGTAGTCAATCAGTCATCACTGACGATCGAAACGGACAAAGGAAAACAGGGAAAAAAGAGAGCATGAAAAAATCGATGGAAAAAAAGCGCCCGAATCCGTTCGACACGAAACCGTATATGCACGACTTCCTCCCATTCCTTTCACCTCACGTCTGGTCCTCGAACGGGTTTTCCACAAACTCGGGTTCTTCCCTGCCCTCTGTCAAGCTGGCGGTCGTGCTCTCCAAATGTGCGACAGCTACGTGCGGAGCATTGAGACTTGCCCCAGCGCCGGCGCCGGCAACAGGCTGGGGCTGGGGCTGTACGAGCGATATCGGCCGCTTTGGCAGCAGACCGAGTTTACCTGTTCAACAGTGCGTGAAAGTGGGGAGCAGATTCTCAGCAAAAGGAAAATACAAGAAGAGCAAATACGAACTGAAATCGACACCTCCCGGCTTTGCACCGGTGGTTGTCGGAGAGAGAGATCGAGCGGGAGGACTTCCTGTAGACAGCCTCGAAATCGACGGTGGCGTGACCGGCGAGGTGTATGATGGCAGAGTGTCCGAACGTGACGGAGTTGATAGGACAGCCGGCATATCCAACTGTGGTGGTGTTGCAGGACTGGGGTTTTGCGTGGTGGTGGACACAGCAGTAGTAGCGGCAGCGGAGGGCGGGGTCGTCCTGTCGATGATCTGAATGTCCTCGTCATCACCATAGAGATCATATCCCTGCGAGTTTGGATCATAATATGAAGACTGCTGCGAGATCGCAGGTTGCGCGCGATCTGTAACTGCAGCGGCGGGCCGCAACACTCCCGAACGTGGGGGAGACAGCCCATATGTACTCGTCCGAGCTGACGCCGATGGACTCGTCTGTGTTGGCGGGCCCGGGGGCTGTGTATATGCGCCTTGTCCAGAAGCCTGTTGTTGGCCTGATGCATAGCCCGGGTAATACGACAATGCAGCTGATTGCGGGGGTTGGCCAGGGGGGCTCTGAGACCCCGACCATCCCTGACCTTGATCGAATTCTTGCATTTTCGCTCTCACTTTGGACATGATGGACGAAAACGTCTTCTTCCCAGCTATAAACAAGTCATGAGAAAGGATGACGCGTAAACGAGAGAGAACGGGGGATCAAATCGTTCAGCGGACAAACTGATGTGATGATCGCGCTGCGGTGGCGAAAGACGTACATTCAGCGACGCGATTGAACCCCTCCTGAAACTCTGCCATGGTATCCCTTCCCCCTTGACCTTGTGTGGTCTGCGGCGGAGTCTGAGGTTGGGCGTCACCTCTTTCGTTCCTCCTTCCCCGTCGGGGCTGATATGCCTGGTACCCTGTCTGGCCGTCCATCCCCTGCGGCGCCCACGCTTGTGAAGCGAGTTGTTCTTCCTCGAGGGCAAGCCTCCTCGCGAACTGTTCGTCCAGTTCTTCCTGCGAGAGCCGTTGCGCACCAGAGGACGGCACGGATGGGAGCTGATCCTGTTGCCGTGTTTGCGACGGCGGCGGCGCGGGTGGCACAAACGACGGATCGTTCATCCCTAGGAGCACATCGAGTGCACGATCATGATCGTAGTTGGTCGATTCGAGCACGGACAAGCTGGACCATACACAAACCATTTAGCCAATCTGGAACAGAAGCAAAGGAATGGGGATTGACAAACATGACAGCGTCGTCAAAATCAGGAAATATGGCCTTGAGCGACGCGACGTGTGGGTCTGTCGGCGTCGTGTCCGTCTCTTCCATGGGGGGCTGCGCGTGTAGTATTGGCTGGGCGGATGGAGGCGGGGGCGTGGGAGAAAGAATCATGTCGGGAGACTGTAGGGCGTCACTGCGAAACACGGAATCTGTGTCGTCTAATTGGCGATTTCTCGCTATCGTTGACAGGGATGTATCGTCGTTGTTTGAACGCGAAATCCAAGGATTATCGGCCTGTTCCGAGTTGCTAGATTCCAGCTGGAATGAATGCATGATGGTTTGAGATCAACGAGTGATTGACGTACCGTTCAGCTGCGATTTATGTCGTTGGGGTTGCTGGAGCGCAGTCAGACCTGGCACGTCGTGGCTGCTGTGGATTTGGGGACTGGAGCTCGGATGACGAATAACCGCGCCGCAGTTGATCAGGAAACCGGCTGCAGGTGGCTGTGCATGTGACCATCCGGTGCCGGTTGAGCCAAACCAAGGAAGCGCCCATGAGGTGCTCGCGGCCGGCGTACTATCAGTGCACCGTTAGTACGGAAAAAAAACCGGCAAAATCGCCCATACTGCTACCACAAAGATAGCTATGCATCTCGGCCCAACCACACAGGCCATGAACGCATCGCTGCACCTGCTGTTTTTTTGGGTTTTTTATCTGTTTTGGCTTGAGCGCAGAGAGCTGCCGGGTTCTAATCTCTTTTGCATCCTTGGGCCGTTGTAATGCAAATTAGCGTCACGTTGTATTGTATCCGCACTTCGGCAGCCCATCGGAGTCTAAAATTCGATCTCAGGGCGTCAAGGTGTCTTCGGGCACCATCAGGAGATCGAATATGATCACATCTATCCTCGCGCGAGTAACTTGTTCAGATGCGCCTGACAGTAGTGCTCTCAAGCCTGGAATAGGGACCCTTCAGACACTAGCTAATAATCCCCGGCCAATATGCACGATCTATCAGGTCTGGGAATATAGAGCCGGCACCATTTTGTAAAATTGTGAAACAATAGCATCCAAACTACTGTCCCTAGTATTGCCTTTCCGTCTCTCATTCGAGCATATGATGAACTAGTTTTGATGATATTTTTCAAGAATGCAGAATAACGGAATGTCATGTTTCGAAGTATTTGCATTGTGCCAGTTGTTTGAGACACAGAACGTAGATTATGAGGCTAAGTATGATATGGTCAAGAAAAGGGGGACAGTAAGCGAGTTATGTGAAATTGCACGGCGGCAGCTATCCAGGATCAATGGGACGAGCAATTCCGTGCTTATAGTTCGGGGTCACCAGAATTTTATCCTCTCAGTGTCGACGTTCCAGTGTGCCAATGTCGCAAAACAGTTGTGGTTATACGCAGCCTACAATCTTCACTGCCTGAGAGACGGCTCTGGTGAAGTCCATGTGCGGAGTGCCAAAGACGAAACCTTTCGAGAGCGGCCAGCTCCACCGCATTGAACTATCGAGGTTAGGTATTCTCAAAATGCTGACCCATCATAAGAGAAGTACTCTTCAACACTGTACCCGACAAGAGAGCGGTTGTGGGTGAAATAAGTTCCTTGAATATTGGATCGGCATTGAATGACCGATGTGTTAACGAGGACGAATGAAGCAGCCGCTGAATCCGCACAACAGAGCTCCGAATAGTCGCTATCGTCCGTGATGGGTTCACATAGCAGATACATGATTCTATAAGAGGTGGAGGTATCAGATAGTGCTTTAATGCGATACATGTTGATGGGATGTCAGCTAACATTGGCACAAAGAAACCGGATCCCGTGCCATATCCTTGTGTGCACGAAGCGCTTCACCATACGGGTGAATACCGGATTAACGCATCATGCTCCCTTCATAGCCGCATGGAGATAGTTTTCTGTCACCTATTCCTTGGGGGGGTACTGACTATCAGTATACTGTGATTTGCTCCAGGGTAACTAAGGAAACACGTACGTTACCGCATCGGCATCCTCTGGCAACGAGCCTTTCCACGAAACCTACACGGTCGATGCCATGATAATCATGGATGCAACCAATGTACCATTAGCGGTAGATTGGAATCATCGCAACGCATATCTTCACGAAGAGGCTACAGATCTCCAGCCTGCCATCGTATCGAGACATTACATGACCAGGCCGCAATTCATGCGTATCAATGGCGCCGGTTCGCTGGCAGGCTCGTTTTCATTTCGGGCCACGACCAGATTCGAACTTCCATTGTAAAACATCTTCAAGGGAGCCGTTCGAAGTGGCGAGGAGTCGATGGGATGATCTCGCAACGAGCCGTGTTGAAACCGGCGAGTCGGCGACTGGTTTTAGGGAAGTCCGTTGAGGATTCCTTTTCGAATTGAANCGACTTACAAGTCGTGGCCCGGGCTCTGCGT